>OU015502.1:100648200-100683200 GCA_907164885.2 Dolomedes plantarius
ATTTACTGGGAGAGCAATGTGAAATACTTGGGCATAAATTTAGATAGGCGGCTCACCTTTAAACCACACATCAATACAATCAAACAAAAAATGAACCAGAAAGTCGAGATGCTACGCGCCCTCTTCTTTAACGAATTAAATTACAAAAACAAAATTCTCCTGTATAAACAAATTGTTCTTCCAAATGTCTGTATTGGGCGCCGGTCTAGACGTATGCAGCCAAGACCAAGATTAAAATAATTGAGATTGTTCAGAATAGAATTCTGAGGAGAATTAGAAGGGCACACCGATACCTGTCTAATAAGGTTATTAGGCGGGACTTCGATATCCAAACGTTTGCCAGGGCAGCTCAACAGGCCTCTATTAAATTCTATGATAACATGTATAATATAAATAACGAAATTATAGCTGAAATTCCGGATTACGATTTTAGGGATCCTAGGTATAGAAAGCGTCCTAGGGCGGCTCTTCTGGAGCCAGTCCCGGATTAATTCTGTATTTGGCCCCTAAATTCCAAACTTTTAATTTAAATTCTCCTTTCAGCCCATCTATAAATTTACTTTAAAATAAACAAATATATATTTATATATTATATATATATATATATATATATATATATATATATATATATATATATATATATATATATATAAATAAATATAAAAATAAATAAATAAAAATAACTTCTTAAATACTTATATATATATATATTACTTCTAATAATGATTATAATAATTTAATTTTACATGTATTTAGCAATTTTCGTAATTTTTTTTAACTACTTGATCTTTTAAGCACTCTTAAAGGACTGTTAAATTGTGCTTCACCTTTAATACCAATGTTGCAACGTATTTTCATTATTTCAATTAACTAACGCAAAGTGTAGAATTAACACGTAACCAAACTTAATAGCACCTTTTTTGATAACTCATCGAATTCAGTACGGGAGTTACAACGAAAAGTTAGGCACTCCGAAAATGAATCCTATCGGATCGACTGAGAGCAGTTCTGAGAGATCAGAGAGTTTTTGTTCAGATGTTTCCTCCCACTGTCTTATGCTGCTGATTGAAGTGTTTCTGGTTGGAAAATTCTAGTGACGGTAAGTGTGAAGTGTACAAGTGTTGTAAGGACAAGATTTTATATTACGTTCAGTGCATTATAATGTCTCGTCAGTGTAAAAATAAGCCGGACTTATTTTGTTATGTGTGTGGTGACCTTACATTGAAGACTCAACAACGTAGCTTGTCACCATTAATTAGAAAGGCTTATGAACCGTACTTTGGATGTAGAGTTGAGGACCAGGATAAATCCTGGGCTCCATATATAGGCCGCAATTCCTGTTCCAGGAATCTGAGAAACTGGTTACAAGGAAAACGTAGTAGATTGAAAATTGCAGTTCCTATGGTTTGGCGTGAACCGACCAATCACGTTACGGATTGTTACTTTTGTTTGAGAGCTGTCAAGGGGGGTTCTCTTCAAAATCCAAACATTGTATTCAGTATCCAAACTTACACTCCGCTATGTGACCAGTTCCTCATTCTGAAGATCTTCCTATACCTACAGCTCCAGATAAATATACGAGGGTAGGCTGAAAAGTAATGCACACATGCTTGTAGAGCGTAAACAAAAAGAAATAGCGAGATCGGGCAAAAAGAACCTTAAAGTACAATTCTTAATCTTCAAAATCATATATTTGTTTTTCAACATAGTCACCGTTAAGGCTGACATATTTCTCCCAACGTGTAACAAGTTTTCTCATTCCGTCACTGAAAAATTCTTCCGACTTTTCTCGAATCCACGACTTGACAGCTGCCTTCACCACATCGTCCGAGGTGTAATGATTACCCTTGAGGTCTCACTTGAGTAGAGGAAAAAAAATTAAATTGCAAGGCGCAAGATCGGGGGAATAAGGAGGGTGTGGAATCGGTTCAAACTTCAGGTTTCCCAGACCCTCTCCAGTCTGACTCTGTTCTCGCCTGTACCCATCGAGCACAGATTTTACGATATCCCAATAGTTCTATAATGAAGCAGACACATTCCTTGGATACTCCAATATGGTTTGCGATACGCTTTTCAGTGATTCGCCGGTCATTTTGAATCAAATCGTCGACGAGTTTGCGATGTTCATCGTCTGTGGCAGTGATCGGACGTCCACTGCGTGTTTCATCAACAATTATGGCTTTTCCAGGCTCGCAACCACGAAATTTTATTACCCATAGATTTACAGTACCTCTATTAACAGTTTCGTAACCATAAACAGCCTTTAAACGACGATGAATCTCTATAGGAGTCACTCTTTCAGCTGTTAAAAATTCGATAACAGTGCGCTGTATAACTCGCCGTTGACATAGTACTAAAACACGTCTCCATACAACCGCTTTTCAAAATACACTGGATGAACACAACGACTTAAAACCTGCGATAAGTATTGAGGGGGAATGTAACTTCCATATGTCACTTGGCGCGGTTTTGAAGGTCATTTCGTTCGCGCTCTACAAGCATGTGTGCATTACTTTTCAGCCTACCCTCGTACTGTTGATTCAGAGGAAGACACCTCCGATGACCCAAACCATAAAAATCCTGGTCTTCAACCATTTACATCTATGACATGTTCACATCATGAAATCACACAGGCAGAGCTTAACGATCTTGTACGGGACTTATAACTCTCTCAAACAGACTCAGAATCACTGGGTTCTAGGCTTCAAGGTTGGAATCTATTAGAGAAAGGTGTAAAAATAAGTTTATTTAGAAGACGACAAAGCCATTTTGTAGACTATTTTGCGGAGAAAGAAGACATCGTATATTGCTGTGACGTGAATGGCCTATTTCAGGCATTGGGACATGAACAAAATCCAGCAGAGTGGCACCTGTTTATTGATTCGTCCAAACGTAGTCTCAAAGCAGTGCTCCTACATATAGGCAATGTTTGTCCGTCTGTTCCTGAGTCATATTCTACAAATACAAAGGAAACTTACGAAGTTATGAGTGCTATACTGAAGTTAATTGAGTACACTACATTCAAATGACACATTTGTGGAGATTTGAAAGTCATTGGGATATTAACAGGCACGCAACAGGGATACACTAAATTCTGCTGCTTTCTCTGCGAATGGGACAGCCGTGACAGAAAAAATCCCTACATCTGTAAACAGTGGCCTCCAAGAAAAAAATTCATTCCTGGCACCAAAAACATATCAAATGATCCACTTGTGAATCCGCAATGTGTCTTTCTTCCACCATTACACATTAACCCCTTAACGATCGCATAATTTTCATGAAAACGGTAATAAAAGTGCCTATTTTTTCTTGAGGATTCCATTTATTTCTTGATCTGTCACATCAAGTTTTTAAAAAAATCCCCAATTACATTATAAATAGTCTGGTGCTGCCATCTGGTATGTAAAATAAGAAATAAAATTTTTCAGGGTAAATAAAATGGATTTTTTAAAATCTTTTTGGTGCGTTACTTTTAAACACTTCAGCCCGGAGATATCACGGGCACGAGAAATAGAAGGGAAACCTCACTCCGTAGTTTTGACGGGCGCGAGAAGGAAGGCGTTCATGAAAATATTTGTAAAAGTTCGGTTTGATGAAAATATTTGTAAAAGTTCTGGACAGAGAAGGAGTGGTTTTCTTGCATCTCAGGAACAAATTCAAAATTTGAGTGAGGCAAAGGTAAAAGAAGGGGTTTTTATTGGTCCACAAATCAAAGCAGTCTTTCATGATGAAGAGTTTGAAAATAAACTGTCACAAGCAGAAAAAAGAAGCCAAGCTGGCATTCAAATCATTATGCTGACGTTTCCTTAGAAATGAGAAAGATGAAAACTATGAACATCTTGTTGGTGACATGGTGAAATTCTTTCGTGTTATAGGTTGCAATATGTCTTTAAAATTACACACTTTTTGGACTCACATCTGGACTTCTTTCCTCAAAACCTTGGCGCAATTAGTGATGAGCATGAGAAAAGGTTTCAGCAGGACATCTCCATGTTTGAAAAGCGTTTCAGTGGACGATGGAATGGAAATGCAGGGTGTCCCAAACGTCTCTGTACAACTTTAAAAATTTATTACAGAATAAATAATAGGCCTACAGCAAAAATAATTACAACAGTACATAGAGTAACTTAAAAAGTTTTTTCTGTTCATAGATGGCGCTGCATGAACATGTAAAAGAATTTTTGCAAAAACTTATTCATTCAAAATGGTTGATCCCGTGAAGAAAGCGCAATGTGATGCGTGGTTTATCGAAACAAAATTGTTCGTGATGTCTCACGAGCAATTTTGTTTCGATGAATAATTCATTCCCGCAGCGTTGGATTGGCAGGGATGGCCCCATAGCATGGCCTCCCGGTCTCCTGACATCACTCTACTGGACTTTTTCTTTTGGGGTTATGTAAAAGGTGCCGTGTACCGAACAAAAGTGAACAGTCTCGTGGAATTCAAACAAAAGATCCAAACAGCTGTAACTACTGTTGATGTTAGCATGCTGAAACGTTCGTGGATGGAATTGGAATATCGACTTGATATTCTTCGTGTTACGAAAGGATCTCATGTAGGAGTATACTGAGGTAGTAGAAAAAAACTTTTTACGTTACTCTATGTACTGTTGTAATTATTTTTGCTGTAGGCCTATTATTTTTTCTGTAATAAATTTTTAAAGTTGTATGGAGACTTTTGGGACACCCTGTATACTAGATGAATATTGCTGGTCTGTTATCAGGGACACACCAACAGATGTCTACAAGAGGAAACGGCCCAAAATTATTTTAGTGTTTGTGTTTTCTATAATCAAGCCTCTGTTACATTTCTCTGTAATCAATTTGTATAAATACGAAAAGTGTGTCTCCTACAAAAACGATATGTGATGGACCATTTTGGTTTTCATATATGAATCAAGCACCTTTTGTTTATACAGAATCACATAGTTTCATCTAAAGGATAGCAAAAAAGTTCAAATTTGTTGTACAGTGTAATAAGAAAATGAATTACACGTAACAGCTTTCCTAGCAGTGTCGGATTTCCGCACAGGTGGTGGAGGCACAAGCGTCGGGCGCCAAGAGCTCCCAAATCAACCAAATAATTTTAGCTACTCACATATTAAAATTTTTTATTTAGGTAGTCACTATTGTTTACACTGAGTCAAAAACATACAATTTTTCTTGGAAATTCGTCGAAATGGGGTCTAGAGCCTGCACGATGGCTTAAATCTTAAATGATGTTTGGAAACTCCGAAACGGCATATAGAAATAAGGATATAACACTACCTGGACCGAGATCGACATAACTTGACCCCAGAGTCCTTGCTGTCTCTCTATAATATTTTAATTACGCAGTACAGATGCGTGGATAATTCCGAGGCTCTCTTAAAGGAAGTGACCTATGGCTCGAACCTTAAGCAACTAAACTTGAATAATATTTAAAAAAATATATTTTTTGTTACACGGCTGGCCATCCAAAATGCAACACCAAGAAGGAAGCAACAAAACAGCATAAAATTTGTATCATGCGTATACCGCGATGGAATATGCAAATGGTAACGATTGCAGCGTGCAAGCACATCATGGTCGACTGCAGCGCTTCTGACAAACTGTATACAGGGTGATCGGAAAATGTCTGGCCAAAATTTAAAGACGGTCAGAGGGGACGAATATAAAAGGATTCGCAGTACAATGGGTGTCTGGAAACGCCGTGTGAAAATCCTGGAAAGTAAAGAAAGTGGAAAGGTAAAAGGAAAGCGACGCAAATAAATGTAACAAGTCCTTTATTAAATCAACGTGTCACAGTAAATGCTCGAAAGAGCGACCACCAACCATAATAAAAGCTTCACATCGGAGCCTCATGGAATGGCGTACATTAGCATAAACACCAGCCATGTCCTGCACATCTCCAGCAGCAACAGCCAACTTGGTGACGAGATCGACGTTGGAGTCCACAGGGGTATCGTAGATGATGCTTTTCAAGTGGCCCGACAGAAAGAAATCTAAGCAGGACAGATCTGGGGATCGTGGTGGCCAGGAAACAGGTCCACCTCGACCAATCCACTGGTGTCTATAAGTAGCGTCCAGGTAATTCCTGGCACAACAGCCAGCAGTTCGGGCAAGACTTAATAATGTTTCAAGAAGATGATATATTTCATGCCGTCCAAGTGATGAGGTAGGATGTACTGCCCAATCAGGTATTCGTGCACCATATCCGCCCACCCATTAACACTAAATCTTTACTGGTAAGCAGGAGGTCTTGTCGCATGCGGATTGTCATATTCCCAAACATGAGCATTGTGACTGTTAAACACACCCTCTCGAGTGAACGTTGCCTCATCCGTGAATAAGACGTATGAAGGGAAGTCGGGTTGTACAGCAGCCTGTTGCAAGTACCACCGTGAAAAGTTTACACGGAGAGGAAAATATGCCTGTATAAATGCCTGCACCCTTTGTAAACGGTATGGATGCGTACCTTTGCCATACAAAATCTCCCATACAAGTGACTGTCTCACACCCAGTCTTTGGAAAACAGCTCTCGTGTTTGTGGAAGGATTGTGCTCAATCTCACGTAAGAAATCTTCCACTCGCACTGTTCACTGTTCTCGCCGAGCGAGGCCTGCCCACATCATGTCTGCTGGCATTGAAGGACCCGTTTTCGCGAAGCTGTCTGTGCACTCGCTCGAAAGTTTGACAATTCGGTATTTCTCTGTTGGGAAATCGTTCTCTGTACAACCTTTGTGCAGCTCTCCCATTTCTATTCGCAGCTCCATACGTCAGATGGATATCTGCAAGTTCAGCATTCGTGAAGCACTGAATTCTGTATGAAATCATAGCGGGGAATGACAGCTTCCCGCATTACCGGCTTTTTCGACTGCCCTACACAGCACCCTCTACCACCTTCATGCGGCGTTTCCGGACACGTAGTGTAATGTGAATCCTTTTATATTCGTCCCCTCTAACCCCCTTTAAATTTTGGGCAGACATTTTCCGTTCACCCTGTATAAAGAGAGAAAAGATAGTCGTTTTGAAGAACATGAATTGTGCTCTTGTGCGATTTCTTGTGTGTGCAGCTTCAGTATGCCTCGGAGAAAAACACGAGCATCATTCAAGCACGTTTCGGAGAACGACCGAGGCAGAATCGTTGCATACACACATTGCGGATTTATCCTTCCGAGAAATCGGTCATCGTGCCGGACGTAGCTAAGTCACAGTCATGCGAATATGGAATCGGTGGATGCAGGAGGGAACGACTGACCGACATGAGCGATTGCAACCGCCTCATCGCACCACTCCACGGCAAGACAAGCATATTGTGTGCATGGCACTAACGGAGCGCAGTGCCACATCCGCAACCATAGCACAAAAGCGTGGGAAACCGCGGCAAAGCCAAGCGATATACAGGTGTCGATCATACACAGGTGGTGATATACAGGTGATCTGCAGTTATTTCAGTGATATACAGGTGGTTATCAAAATATGAAAACACCTATCAATATTAGTGGTGTTTATGAATATGCTTGGTATTCCTTAAAAAACAAGTCTGGCCACCGGTATTTTTTTATATAATATATTGTATGTATTATTCTACTGTCAGATAGCAGTAATGAAGCTGAGGGCATCGTGCTTTTGGGGGGAACAGCGTAAAATATCAAACCTTGCAGACCTTGCGAAAAGGGCAAATATTTGGAGCGCGTTTAAATTGGAGTATCTGTTACTGCAACCCAGTTTAATGGGTGTTTTTCGAGCTATGGTATCAAAAGTCATGATAGTATACAGAGTGCACGGAAAAACCTCCTTTGCCAAACAGAATGGTGGATGAAAGGGAGGGCTGAGTGAAAGAGACGGACGAGGTATTGAAGCGGATTGCGACATGAAGAAAGAAAACAACTGCAACCAAAATGACCGAAGAGCTCAATCTGCATCTGCACGTTCCGGTATCAACCATTAGAGGTAGAAGGGAACTTCACAAACAAGGCATTTACGGAAGAGGAGCTATTCCCAAGCCACTTGTAATAGATGCCAATACAAAATATCGCCCACAATGGTGCCACGAGCGCAAATCCTGGTCGAGTAATATGTCGAAACGCGGCATTTAGTCCGACGAATAATTATTCACACTGTTCCTTGCAACAGGACGTGCGTATGTCTGGAGAACACCTACACAAGCGTAAGATTCTGGCTGTCTCATCTCAACTGTCAATCATGGAGGTAGATCTATCAAGGTTTGGTATGGATTCACATGGTTTTCTTCAGGCCCTATTGTAACCCTAAAAGGGAGATAGTATGGGAAGGACTATGTCGAAATTTTAGCTCACTAGTCCATCCTCTGGTGCAAACACTGTTTCTTGCAGTACAAGACTTTCTCCAGGATGATAATCCCCCTATACATACAGCTAAATCTATCAAATATTGGTTTGAAGAGCATGAAAAAGAAGTCAAATATCTTATCTTGCCCTGTACAATCCCCCCGACTATATATCATCCAACCACTATGATCTGCAAAAGCGGATAGATCCAGGTATCGATATCCACCACAGCATCTCTACAGGAACTTTCATGATTTTCCCCTGAAGAATGGTATAATATATTCTTAACCACTATTCAGGACTTGTATAATCTAATTACAAGGTGAATCAGGTGGTATTACATAGCAAAGGTGATCCTGCGCCGTATTAATGAAGGTTTTCATGATATTTCTTAGTGTTTCCATTATTTTGATAACCACCTGTATATATAGGAGCACCTTAAACCAGGATGCAGAGACGGAGAGAGACGGAGTGAAAGCCGGAGTGCGGCTCAGCAGCCGGGGTCAACGATTTCAGCGGGAGCCTGTCCCAAGTGCTGATCGCTGCGGTTCGTCTCTGGGTTAAAGAGTGAAAGTGTCTGTGAATTTTTGAGAGAAATCTCTCAGATGCAGACGAGAATAATCTCTCTGTCAGTATACATATTCTACATAGATTTTTAATACAAGCTGTAGTTTTTAAATAATTCTGTCTCTCGTGTGCTTATTTTCAACTACGAGGACGTTATATATATATATGTACATATATATATATATATATATATATATATATATATTTATATATATATATATATATATATATATATATATATATATATATATATATATTATATCATCGAGGAACCTTTAAACGATTTTTTCCAAATAGCGGGAACCATATTTATATTTTACGGACAACTCCCGACATCGCAATTAAAGAAAATTAAGCGAAACAAAACAATTTTAAACATTAAACACATTATAAATAAAAAAGCAGAGGGAAAAAAAAATTTTGTTTTTATTTGTTGAAACTATAATACAGAAAAATTTAAGGGAACAAGTGACCTTCAATATCGTTCTTCTTTAATTTTCAATATTTTACTCTATATACACCACATGAGTATAATTAATATTCTTTTCTACTACATTGAAAATACTCAGGATTCGAAAATAAGTATTTTGTGGAGAAATTAGACCTGTTTATCAAAAAATTCTCCAAAAATGCTAGAATTTTTCAAAAGGCTCCATGCGTATTCATTTTCTTCTGATATCTTCCAAATTTCCCAGAATTGTTAATTGAAGTGTTTGTCCCAAAACCATGCATAATTCTTTGAAATTGCAAATATTTTTCAAATTTATAGACCATAAAATAAAGTAAAAACATAAAAAAATAACAGACAGAATAGAAAAAAAAATTAAGACTTTAGATTTCTATAAAAAAATTTAAATGCACATTTGTATTTATATACATATAGTAAACTCATAATAAAAATTTAAAGACTTTAATTAATATAGAATGCGTACAGAGCATTTTGAATAACGTTAGCATTTTTGAAAAATTTTGAAAAACAGTCATAATTCTGCAAAAAATCCTTATTTTGAGTTCTAACGGTTTTCAATGCAGTAAAAAAGAAAATTAATAATTCTCATCTACAGTGGCTCCCAAAAGTGTTCGTACACTTACGATTTTCAATGAAATAGGGATCTATCCTTTGATTAAAATGAATATTTCAGAATGGATATTTAATAATAAGATCTATAATCTATTCTTAACAAAACTACATGAAATATTTTGAAAACATAGTAAAACTTTATTTTTAAGAAACCAATAATCCAAAAGTAACAAAAACTTTATCTCACAAAGGTCATCGTACACCTGTAAAAAATCTCTACATATTAGTAAATATTCTAATTTTTCGTTAAATTGATATTTAGTAGGATATCCTTTAGCATCCACAACAGCTTTTAAACGTCTGGGAATAGATTGCTTTAGTTCTTTTGTAATTTTTGCATCAATGTTCATCCATTCTTCCATCATAATTGTTTTTAGTTCACTTTTCGTGTGAATGTCGTGCTTTTGTACTCGAACCTCCAGTTTTCTCCAAATATGTTCTATTGGGTCCTATCTGGCGACTGAGGTGGTGTTTTCAAAACTTGTGTACAATTATAGAGACACCAGATGCGAACGTTGAGAGCCGTGTGCTTAGGATCGTTATTTTGATAAAAAACAAAGTTGTTTCCAATACCCAAATTTTGAGCTGATCATTTTAAATTGTCTCTTAAAATATTTATAAAAACAGCATGATTCATTATGCCATCAATAAATACCAAATTTCCTAGTCCTGATGCTGACATGCACCCCCACACAAGGATACCTCCACCAGCATGCTTAACTGTTCCTACTAAGTTCTTGGGATTAAGTCCCTCATTTTTTTCTTCTCCATACAATTATACGCCCATCAGCACCAAAAATGTTCATCGGCAAATAAGACATTATTCCAATAGGTTCGGGGCTTATTTATCATTGATAGTGCGAAGAGAAGCCTAAACTTTCTGTTTTTCTCACTCACAAAAAATTTTCTATGGGCAGAACGCCCATGTAATCCAGCTGTTCTGAGAACTCGTCAAAAATTTTCAGGTGAAATTGAAGTAGAAAATGTTTCATTGAATTCTGCAGAAACTTTTATGGCACTCAAACGTGAATTTTTCCCAAATTTTCTAATTATAAATCTTTGATCACGTTTTGTTAACTTTGCCGGACGGCCTTTTCTTAACTTGTTTTCTATCCGATTTTCTTCTTTAAAGCGTTTTTTCACATACTGCACAGTAGAAAGGAATAAATTAAGTAATTTAGCAATATTCCGAACTGATTTACCACTACTATGATGAAAAATAATCAATTTTCGAATGCTGTTTGTTGTTTCTTTACGACTACGAGACATTTTTAAATAATAAATAGAAAATTACGAAGTAGGCAAGCAAAAATTAAAGCTAAACGATATTTTACATGCCACCATAATTCCAAAATAAAAATAAAGCGCAAGATGATAATTTTAATTATGAATTTATTCGAAAATATTTCAGTGTACGATGACTTTTGTGAGATAAAGTTTTTGTTACTTTTTGATTACTGGTTTCTTAAAAATAAAGTTTTACTATGTTTTCAAAATATTTCATGTAGTTTTGTTAAGAATAGATTATAGATTTTATTATTATATACCCATTCTGAAATATTCATTTTAATTGATGGATAGACCCCTATTTCATTGAAATTCGTAAGTGTACGAACACTTTTGGGAGCCACTGTATATATATAAAACAGTTCCGTAACTGACTCATTCATTCACTGACTGACTGACTGACATACAACGCACAGGCCAAACCGCTAGACCTAAAGGGCTGAAATTTTGCATGGCGATTCTTCTAATAGTGTAGGGGTGCACTAAGAAAGATTTTTCAAAAATTCTTCTTAGATTTTTTTAAATTAAATTTTTAAGCTGTTTTTTAAACTTTTTTTACGTTTGCATTTAAAATAATACATTGAGGGTTATAAAATTTATATCACGAGAAAGATCATAAAAATTCCTTCAAAATGAAATTTTTTTCGAATTTTTACCCCCATTTCCTGATTTTTGGTGAATTTTTAAAGATTAATTTTTAGAATTTAATTTATTAAATGCTGATCACGTGATTTCTTTTTCTGGTACTTTCAATAAATTTATCGTCACGTGCGTAACAACTAAATAGACAAAAAAAAATATTTTTTTCTCTTTCTAATGCAGCAGACGATTGAATATTATCCAAAAAAATGCATATCCCTTACGATTTTTTTATAAATATATATATATATATAGATAGATATATATTTTACATCAATTGTATACATTGATCATCGCATTTATTATAAATATATATATTTATTTTTTGGCATAAATTGCATACGTTGACCGTTGTATTTAATTTGAATGTACTCCGTAGCGAAGCGCGGGTTTTCAGCTAGTTTTTTATATACAGTTAAAAAATTCAAAATTAAGAAATTCGAGTTTGAAGGTCCCTTGTCCCCTTAATATGAAGAATGCCACTTCTACTTGGACTCAAGAGGTTCGTTCTCTTGATTTAGTATTGGATAACTTTATTCACACACACACACACAAATATCTAGTGTAGTCTGTTGGAGCATTTAGTTTTTTTTTGCTGACATGTTTAGAATAATCAGGTTCACACAAATTAAAACTAACTTATGTTACTTCAAACGGTGATAGAACTCATAGTCCATTTTATTAATCCGGATATCAATCATATACACCCGATTTTGTTTTGCACGGTTTTGAACTGACACGGTTCAAGAACTTGATCCCATTACTTTTTTACACTATTTTATTTTACTTTAACACGGTTTAAAAATTTAAAAAGAATAAAAAAATATTGAGTGCAATGTTATCAGAGAGTGTTTCAGAGAATTTAGATGATACCACGTTCGTTTATAGTAGTGATGATGAAGGTGTGGTTCCACTATCTGCAAATACAATTCTAGAAGGCATCCCACTAGCAAATAAACTTGGAAATCAGTTTCTTGCAAATGATAAAAATGTCGAACGAGCCGTGCCATTGCAACGTGATTTAAAAATGATTATGGCATGTTATGAAGAAAATAAGGACATATAAAGAACTAACGAAATCAAAATTACAGCGTCTGATAACCGAATTCGTATTTAAAACAGGTGAAACGAAAGAAACACAAGATGTTAATTTTATTCAAGACTAGCGGCCCGTCCCGACTTTGTCCGGGTTGAACAAAATATTATACCAATAAATTTCCAGTTGATAGCCAATAAATTGTAAATCTTTTTTTTACCTTAATAATAACCTAAATAATACCTTAAATTAATTTTACGTAAGTTAATAATTAAAATAAATTTTTTAAAAGAAAAAGGCATGCCGGAGAACGGCTAGGTTCGAACCGCTAGCGTCAGAACAGAAGCCCACCGCGATAGCACCACGATAAGGATCGTTGAAATCTTCGGAACAAAAAGCGGTAGAAGACAGTAGCAGAAACAATGGAGATTGTTAGGATTAAGCCCCTAACTTTATTTCTACTGATCAGATATACACAATATATAGCCTATGTCCATCTGGAATAATGTACCTTTCAAACAGTGAAAGAATTTTTCAAATAGGTACAGTGGTTCTGAAGATTACCATCCACGTACAAAATCGCTCTCTCTTTATATACACTGCTGGCCACCCAAATTGCAACACCAAGAAAGACAAGAGATATCACAACAAAATTTATTTTGTAGGTAACATGTTGACCAAGTATCAAATGATTAAATTTATACACTTCTGTGAAGTGTGGTTCCTGCAAAAATCAGTAGCCAGAGTACCCGCCATTGTTGGAGATCACCGCTGCCACACGCCTCGGTATTGATTCAAAGAGACTTTGGATGAGTTCTTGGGGTACAGCAGACCAAGCAGCTTCCACACGTTGCCAAAGTTGATCTGCTGTGGCAGCTGGGGATGGAATCTGGGTCAATCGTAGAGCAACCATGGACCACATGTTTTCTATCGGCGAAAGATCCGGAGAGCGAGGAGGCCAGGGAAGCAATTCAATCTGGCGATTCACGAAGAACCGTTGGACAATGCGTGCCACGTGTGGTCGCGCATTATCCTGTTGAAATATGGCTGTGGGCAAGCCCTGAAGGTAAGGAAGGACAACTGGCTCCAACACCTCGGAGATGTAGCGCTGGTTGTTTAAAGTACCGGCAATGCGTACTAGAGGTGTGCGAGAGTGATATCCAATACCGCTCCATACCATAATACCCGGTGCAGGACCAGTGTGGCGGTGCATAACGCAGTTTTTCAGTATCCTCTCTTCACGGTGTCTCTAGACTCGAATGCGACCATCGTGGTGTTGCAGACAGAAGCGTGACTCGTCAGTAAAGACAATTTCATTCCATTCTGCCGTCCACATCCTTCTGTCATCGCACCATTGGCGGCGGAGACGTCTGTGGTTCTGCTTCAAGGGTAGACAAAGCAATGGACGTCTTGCGGACAGACCACTCTGCTGTAAACGGCGTCGAATGGTACGCGCAGACACTGTATGATGCGTTACAGACTGCATGTGCTGTGCTATGGTTCGTGATGTGACTGAGTGATCCGTCACTGCCATGCGCACAATTTGCCTGTCATCACGTGAGTGCTGCGCTGAGGTGGATGCGATCGAACACGCCGGTCCGTCGTACCCTCCTGCATCCAACGATCACATATCCGCATTAAAGTTGTTTGGTTTCGTCCAACACGACTACCGATTTCCCTGAAAGATAATCCACAATCTCGGTAGGCCACTATCCTTCCTCTGTCGAACTCGGATACTTGATCAAAAGATGATCGCTGTTTTCGACGAGGCATAATTGATCGTTTTTTTGAAAAAACCACAAGAAAAACACAATTGCCGAACTTGAAATCGTCGAAATCTCCAAGCCTTAAATAGCGCTTTGAAGTGGCGCCACAGGCGCGCGTGATGTGCGTCTGCGCTGAAATTCTAATCATTTGCATATCTCACCTCCGCTAATGCATGTTGTAAATTTCATGTTATTTGCATGTTTCCTTCAGGGTGTTGCATTTACAGTGGCCAGCAGTGTATAAGTATAGATACACCTGCACATATATCGGCTTTCGCCAAGACTAACGGGACAATTCAAAAATGACCATTTTTGAGTTGTCTCTACCTCTGAGTTCACCTTTTAGAAGTCTACATTTCGTGGGTACTGGGACTTCTCTAGCTACAATAGGTGCCGCGCGAGGTCGCAAGTCTCACTATTACACTGACTTTTGGAGGGGAAGATGCTTAACTTTAAACGTGATTTTCCCAAAATGGCCATTTTTGAGTTGTTCCGTTACTATTGCCGGCAGGCGATATATCCATTAAATATTACTAGTAACGAGTCGCCATAGAATGACTACAGTAAATGGGCACTGTTCCAGTCTGATCATCACCGGACTTTTCCTTCTTCGATTATATTAACTCTTTTTTATTTTTAATCATAAACTGTTCCCAATGTAATTCTACTAACAGCTGCTGTAGTGAATTGTTGCGCAAGATTTCTATAAATAGATCACTTTCTGTATAGCGCGCATGCGCATTGATTTTCAACATTTCGATTCCGCGTTAAGTAAATTTTTGTCACTTCGAAAGGGTGCTTCTTACTAAGAGCACATTCTATTTTCATTAAATGTTATTCTTATAATATTAATTCTGTTGACTTTCGTTTCTTTTGTCGTTTGATTTAGAAACTTTTAACCACTGAACCTCATGTTGACTACTTCCAGGCAGGGCCCGACTTAGCCTAATTGGGGCCCGGGGCAAAAGCTTCTTTGGGGCCCCCCTCTGCTTTACTACTTCAGTAATGAAGAACTTAATACTTAATACTAAACTTTCTATTCGATTTGGGGGGCCCCCTCTGATGTGGGGGCCCGGGGCAACTGCCCCGTACGCCCCTGCCTTAGTCAGGCTCTGCTTCCAGGCACGTTTATTATTTAGTAGTGCTAAAGAATGACTGAATGTTATATGCATGCATGTATATATAAAAAATAAATTCAATTTATATTTAACCCCTTTCGACTGTCGCACTCTTTGAATTTAAAAAGTAACCCGCATAAACGTAATTAAAATAAGATTTGTGGATTTGCTCTTGAATATTTTTTCAAGTCGATCGAATACAATTTTCCTATGAAAATTAACATTTTTTTTAAATTAAATATATATTTGGATGGAACTGATCTGCAATTTTTATATATTCACTGTATCTTTTTATACACTGTTTTTTTTTTGCATGGTAGTCTCTGGAAGGTATCCCCGTGCAAAAAGAGAATCAGGTGTATATTGCAACCGGAAATTACGACTGAAACTCTTTCAAATTCAGCAGTCTGATGAGTATTTGAACTTATCTATGTATATAAAACAATTCCGTGAATGACTGACTGACATACAACGCACAGACCAAACCGATGGACCTAAAGGGCTGAAATTTTGCATGGCGATTCTTCTTATAGTGTAAGGGTGCACTAAGAAAGATTTTTGAAAAATTCTTCTTAGATTTTTAAAAATTAAATTTTTAAGCTGTTTTGTAGCATTTTTTTTAAAGTTTGAATTTTAAAATAATAATCTGAGGGTTATAAAATTTATATCGCGAGAAAGATCATAAAAATTACTTTAAAATTAAGCTGTTAATTTAAGATTTTTAATTTAAGATTTTTAAAATTAAATTTTTAAGCTGTTTTGTAACATTTTTTTAAAGTTTGCATTTAAAATAAAAATCTGATGGTTATAAAATTTATATCACGAGAAAGATCATAAAAATTACTTTAAAATTTAATCTATTTCGAATCTCTACCTCTCTTTTCTGATTTTTGGTGAATTTTTAAAGATTAATTTTTAGAATTTAATTTATTAAATGCTGATCACGTGGTTTCCTTTCTTTTTGGGATACTTTAAATTAATTTAGCGTCACGTGCATAACAACGAAATAAATTGACAAAAGAATTATTAAAATACGGTTAAAGATAAAATTTAACCCCTAGACTAATTGAGATTGAAGTTTTTAAAGAATTTAATTCAAATTACTATATTTTATGAATATTAAACATATAAATTAATTGCATTGCATTGTATTTAATTTATATATATATATATATATATATATATATACAGTGAAATTTCGATAGATCGTCTTCGGATACATCGTTTTTCCGTATGTGTCGTTCATTTTATCCAGTCCCAACGATCATATTGCTTTGTTAAGTTTCCGCATCTACCGCTTTCCCGCATTTATCGTTCATTTCAATCGGTCCCTTGAAAAACGATAGATCGAGATTCCACTGTATATATATATATATATATATATATATATATATATATATATATATAAGTACATAATTTTTTTGCATTAATTTCATACATTGACCCTTTCATTTAATTTGAATGTACTCCGTAGCGAAGCACGGGTATTCAGCTAGTTTCAAATAAAACTCCATAACTCACTGGCAGAAACCGGTTGGCTGTTGTTAAACATTGAACAGATTTAACGGCCAATTATTATCTTTTTTCTTAAAATTTGTAGAATCTTGAGCTGTGGATACTAAACATGTGTCTTCTTATGCAATGGCGCAGTGAGGATATTTGTCTAGGTTGGACTGGGGGTTGAATTTCAAGTATACTCAAAGCTAATGTAAATAATGAAACAATAAACCCTGCATAAACCAATATGCACCATAATGGTGCATATACATTGGTGCAGAGTTCTCTGCCTGTGCCTTGGGGAATCCAGTGATTTATGTTCACTCTGTACTCTGTACTATGCGTGGATCGCCTCCTCTGGCGATCCATCAAAGAAAGGGTGGGAGGGGGGGGGGGTCAGCGGGTCAAATGGTGTCGAGCTGGGTCGGGGAAGACACCACATCAAAGAAACCTTGGGGGCGGGAATGGGGGTGGTTCTAAATACCGTGTCTAATGTTACCGTGACTAATGTGATGACAGGAGTCGGGTGTCTGCAGGCAGAGAACTCTGCACCAATCTATATGCTCTATTAAATGAAGATACATATAAGCAGTGTTGGGCCCTTTTTCTGGGGGGAGGGGAGGACTAAAGTTTCACCCCTTCCCTGTCTTATGTACTTTACAGAGCCATGCTATATTTCTATTATATATATTTTTATCACGTGTTGAGTATCGAGGTCGCTGCGTCACACGCCTTCAGTTCAAAGCCCTTTATTCTTGTTTATTATTATGGGCCCATTTTCTTGTCCGTCTCCGATAAATGCTTTTTCGAATTTAATGTTTTTTTATTGATATTAATGAAATGTAAGCTAGCCAAGAATTCTTATTTTCGTGTTCCGGAGATGTCAAAGCATGTTTATGCTTCGCGTCGTCTAAATTATTACACTAAAAATGAGGAATATTATTTCTTACAAAATAATTGTTTTGATATATTTTTACTAAACGACTAATATATATATATATATATATATATACAAATTATAAATTTTAAATTTTTTAAAAACTTTATGAGACGTTTTCTGACGTGATTTTGTTTACAAATTATATGATTAACCTTCACAAAAAATTCAAAATTTTAACTCAATAAATAAAAAAAATTTAAAATGTGTCCTGGACCCCCTTAAGATGATTACATATCCCGAGTGCGAGACTTGTCAATTCAAGAGATTACATTACCAATCAAGAATATTGTTGGACAAAGTATCAAATATAGAGAGGTTATGAGACTCGTTAATTGTTCCCATATACATGAAAAATATGCTCAAATTATTTCTATTGTAAAACTTTTATGACCTTTATTATGTACCTTTCACCCAAGATATCATTGGCCTTCTACATATTCAAACTGTAAGAGTATCAAATCATGTACCCTCCAATTGACTCGACACCAAAGGAAAGGAATTGGTATATTAACTTGCCACTGGGGGAAGAATTCCAAAACAAGATCCCTATATTCCAAACTCGGCAGATGATAAAGCAGCTGGTCTCCCCCCAAAAAAGACACCATTTTCCATAAACGACTAATATATATATATATAAATAAATATTGAATACCAGAAATCAAATGCAATAGAGACATCGTACCACTATTGCTAGACTTAGATTAAACCATCTTAGAGGAGTGACACTCAACCAAACTCAAGAAGTTACACCACACGTAAAAATTACCCTGACATATAACTTTTCCACATACCACTTGTCTGAATGTCCATCTATCCTATCAGTCCGACGGGAAATAAACGTCTTATACATTGACAAAATTGCCGATATCGTCAAGGTCTGTTGTCTGCAAATGTGGTATTCCTGAATAAATTTCTCTTAATTTTTTTAAGATCAACGGTGATCTTTTTATAAATACAACAACAACAAATCTCTCTCTCTCTCTCTCTCTCTACATATATATATATATATATATATATATATATATATATATATATATATATATATATATATATATATATATATATATATATATATATATATATGTATGTAACACATACCACTTGTCCGAATGTCCATCTGTTCTACAGACTTTGGTATCTTAGCCCTACACGGCGGTACGAAAGTCTGTGGGTTCGAGTCCCACTCTTAGCATGGACGTTTGTGGTCGTTCGGAATTGGCTTTAAGCAGTAGGTCCTGGTATAATTAGCCCTCGTGAAGCAAAAATTGACCGAAGCGTTCCAAACCAAACTAAACCAAACCTACATGGAATAGATATCATATTATTAAAGATCTCTTATACCTTGACAGAATAGACGATATCGCCCAGTTCATTTGCCTACTCGTTCGGGATAAATTAATTTAAAAAAAAATCAACTGTGCATATTTTATGAATACATCAACAACAGATATATATATATATATATATATATATATATATATATATATATATATATATATATATATATATATATATATATATATATATACAGGTGGTTATCAAAATAATGGAAACACCTATCAACATTAGTGGTGTTTATGAATGTGCCTCGAATTACTTAATAAACAAATCTGGCCACCGGTATTTTTAAAATTTAATATAGTGCATGTATTACGCTAATGTCAGGTTGCAGTAATGAAGCTAAGGGCATCGTGCTTTTGGGGGGAGCATCGTAAAATGTCAAACTTTGCAGACCTTGTGAAAAGGGCAAATTGTTGGAGCACGTTTAAATTGGAGTATCTGTTACTGCAATCCCAAGGCTAATGGTTGTTTTTCGAGCTATGGTATCGAAAGTCCTGATAGCATACAGACTACGGAAAAACCTCCTTTGCTAAACAGAATAGTGGATGAAAGGGAGAGCTGAGTGAAAGAGACGGTTGAGGTATTGGAACGGATTGCGACATGAAGAAAGAAAACAACTGCAACCAAAATGACCGAAGAGATCAATCTGCATCTGCATGTTCCGGTATCAACCATCAGAGGTAGAAGGGAATTTCAAAAACAAGGTATTTACGGAAGAGGAGCTATTCCCAAGCCACTTGTAATAGATGCCAATACAAAATATCGCCCACAATGGTGCCACGAGCGCAAATCCTCGTCGAGTAATATGTCGAAAAACGGCATTTTGTCCGACGAATCATTATTCACATTGTTCCTCGCAACAGGACGTGCCTATGTCCGGAGAACACCTACACAAGCGTAAGATTCTGGCTGTCTCATCTCAACTGTCAATCATCGAGGTAGATCTATCAGGGTTTGGGATGGCATCTCATGGTTTTCTTCAGGCCCTATTGTAACCTTAAAAGGGAGATAGTATGGAAAGGACTATGTCGAAATTTTAGCTCACTAGTCCATGCTATGGTGCAAACATTGTTTCTTGCAGGATATGGCGTTCTCCGGTATGATCCAATTCAAAGGTATAATCCAATTCGAAGGTGAATCAGGTGGTATTACATGACAAAGGTGATCCTTCCCTTCATTAATAAAGGTTTTCATGATGTTTCTTAGTGTTTCCATTATTTTGATAACCGCTTGTATGTATGTATGTATGTAAAATATATATATATATATATATATATATATATATATATATATATATATATATATATATATATATATATATATATATATATATATATATATATATATATATATATATATATATATATATATATATATATATATATATATATATGCGGCCCACATGGTGTAGTGGTTAGCGTTCTGAGCTGCCCCGCAGTGGGCTTGAGTTCAAATCCCAACTAATTTTTTTGTTTCACCTATATGGTGCTCCCATAATAAAGTAGCCAGTAAATCGCAGTGAATAGCAAAAGGCGAATGTCTCACGACAAAGTGCCTGCATATTAGACAAAAAAATTATATATATACATATATTAAGCCCCCTCAAATTTTTCTTTCTGTATAGGTTTTAAATTTTTTTATAGACCGATATTAAAAAAAAAGCTAACCAAGAATTCTCCTTTTAAGCACTCCCGATGATCTAAAAGCACGTAAATGCCTCCTAAACCTGAGGTTAAAATTCCTCACGGAAACATAAACTTTCAGACACTATCCATTATAATGAGGAAATAAAAGAGAAAGTAATCTTTCCAGCTTTATTTGCAAATCTGAAGATGGTTAAACCATTTAGCTCATCATTACTGTTTCCATTTTATCATTTTTTTCTTTTATGAAACAAACAGCGACAGAAATACCTTCATTAACTTCCTTCTATTGAGAAACCTTTTAATATGTCTTTGTTGATACACCTGTCCTGAGTTCAGGTATATTAGTGAATGTCGGTGAAAAATTCGATACGGCGTATCACAGGAAAGCGACAACTGTCAGGGTGATGTTAAGCTTGGGGAACTTCTTTCTTGGATGCTGCATCGTATTTTCAGGTAAATTACTTCTGATCTCTGATTTCGAGTTGCTTTTACCGTTTTAATGGTTTATTAAGTGTTCTAAATTACTATTTTATTTATCTCCTATGATGAAGCAAAGTGAAATATTTTAAAAACATCTCATGTCATAGTGGAGTGGAATTTAGAGATTTAGAATGATAGGAATCGAGGCTGAACTGATATGAGTGTCTTTGAAAATCCGTTTTCAACGCAGCTTTGAAAATATTCGTTGACTAGCTGAAAACCTGCGCTTCGCTACGGAGTACATTCAAATTAAATACAACGGTCAACGTATGCAATTTATGCCAAAGAATAAATATATATATTTATAATAAATGCGATGATCAATGTATACAATTGATGTAAAATATATATCTATCTATATATATATATTTATAAAAAAATCGTAAGGGATATGCATTTTTTTGGATAATATCCAATCGTCTGCTGCATTAGAAAGAGAAAAAAATATTTTTTTTGTCTATTTAGTTGTTACGCACGTGACGATAAATTTATTGAAAGTTCCAGAAAAAGAAATCACGTGATCAGCATTTAATAAATTAAATTCTAAAAATTAATCTTTAAAAATTCACCAAAAATCAGGAAATGGAGGTAAAAATTCGAAAAAAATTTCATTTTGAAGGAATTTTTAGGATCTTTCTCGTGATATACATTTTGTAACCCTCAATGTATTATTTTAAATGCAAACGTAAAAAAAGTTTAAAAAACAGCTTAAAAATTTAATTTAAAAAAATCTAAGAAGAATTTTTGAAAAATCTTTCTTAGTGCACCCCTACACTATTAGAAGAATCGCCATGCAAAATTTCAGCCCTTTAGGTCCAGCGGTTTGGTCTGTGCGTTGTATGTCAGTCAGTCAGTCAGTCAGTGAATGAATGAGTCAGTTACGGAACTGCTTTATATATATAGATTGTTTGGATAGAGATACATACATATACATATATATATAACCCCCTCAATGGCCATTCTTACAAAGGAGGTATGAAATTTCCCGTTCTAAAGAGGGAACCGGAAGAATGGACCCCGTAAGCTAAAGGTTAAACGAAATAAGGAACAAAATAAGAAGAAACAAAATAAGGCTGACAAAATAAGGAACGAGCGGATAACGTAAAGTATACTGTTAACCTTTTCTTCAACCGCAAACGCGTCAATTAGGGTTATCCCCCTCCTTCGTTTACTTGAAATTGGACGTTAGGAGTATTAAAATATAACCGGAGGTGTGGCTGTTCAGTCGATGAGTTTATGTTCCCAAACAATTTACTTCCTGTCTTAAGATGAAGTGTTCCTTCAGGAGTTTATAATGATATATATGTAATATCCCCAATACAACACGTGCTTAAATTATAACCTGAAAGGGAAAACTAGCTCATGTTTACATGGCTGGAGCTAGGCTCAGCCTGAAAGGAATAAGAGTTAGATTTAAATACAATCGGGCCAAATTTCTTAGTACATCGTTTACTGGCGCGAAAATACATCCGTTCATTCCAGAAGAAAGGCTCGGAAAAAATATCACCTTTCAACATTAAACGCGAGAGGGCGAGAGGTACATGTGACTATTATTTGTAGGGTCAGCAGAATTAGGGGCTCGCGAAGCTAATCCACTCCTGAATTCGGACATATAAACGTGTAGAAATGCAAAGACATGTGATTGATTCATGGGAAGTTCTGTGGCTAAGGGTTTTAAAGCGATAAATTGATATTACTAGGGATTGGATTTAGGAAAGGGAGTTTAAATGCTAGAACAGAGGGCACAATATTTAAGATATATATATATATATATATATATATATATATCTGTGTACCGGAGGTAAAAGGTACTAAGTCAAAATTATTAAATTTTAGAGGAGAGCTTAATGAAATTCAATTAGTGCTCTTTACCTTGGTACAATGACAAGACATGGCGTCGTTTTCAACTCGCAAGGTCTCTTATATATATAAATATTCCAGTTAGAGCTTTGCATCACTGAAATTAGTGCAAAATATGAAAGAAGAAAGTTAAACAGTCTACTTTTAAAAAATGGACTTTGGGCCTTTTACCTCCCGCACACACACACTCTCTCTCTCTCCCCCCCCCTCTCTCTCTCTCTCTCTATCTATCTATCTATCTATCTATCTATATATATATATGTGATAATATTACTAACTATCTATAATCGCCCATTCTGTACTTCATCTCTGCCATGGTAACCCGTCTTGACGTAAACGCTCCGCCTTCCACATACTAACTTCCTCCGCCAATTCTGGCAACCTCTTTCACCTAATGCTATTTTGGCGCTTTTTAGAGAGAGACGCGAGCTGGCTCCGAACTAAGTAAGATGTGTTAATCTTTACGTTAAATAAACTTCAGTTATTATTTATGATTTGGAATTGCATTTAATTTCGGCCTCGATTGTGTTTCTTCAAGAGATGACCATTCGGGTCATCATATATATATATATATATATATATATATATATATATATATATATATATATGTATATATATGGAGGTAAAATACTGTGTCTTGGGCTATTGGTATCTTAATCAGGACCTGGGGTTTTACACACACGTGCGTAACAATTTCGAGGCTAATTATTTTGCGGTTTGAGATCGGTTAAAAATATTTTGATGTCATTAACACTGATGCTGACGAACGCATTGTGAACAAGGCTTAGGAGTTGGATTTTCGAGTCCTGCCGTGGCTTTAAAGTATTTGAAAACAGTGAGAAAGTGAGACAGGATGCCTCATCTTGTACAGTAAAAGAAAAAAAGTAATGTTCCATGCCATATAGAATCCAACATATGAAATAATGTAGTTTAAATTTATACAAGTTGATATCGTGAAAAGGTTTCCGAAGTAGCCTAGTGGTAGCGCGTTGCACTACGACCTGGGTGCTTGTGTGTGCTCATTTGGAATACTGACGAACACCATTAAATACCTTCGTGTCTAGGCCGGATATAGGCCCGTTAAATCTGTAGACCAGAAAGTCCTATGAGGTCAGGGAGGGTGGGGGAAGGTACGATTCCACAAGCTGTCACGATATATATACATATATATATTAATTATATATGTATATATATATATATATATATATATATACTGCTCAAAACAATTAGAGGAGCACATGGTTTTAACGAAATTACGCAAATACTTACACCGATAAGTAACATAAAATAAATCATCCATAATTTAAAGCCTAGCAGGAAACAGAAGAAGAAAACTTCATATGCAAATCAAAGTTCATGACGTCAAAAACCAGAAAAAGAACATAAGGGCGGAAATCGGGATGTTGCAGAAACATCTGTTTCACTGTCTTAACTGTGAAATTCGATTGCTCAGTTATTCTTTTTGAGAAAAGGTGACTTGAAAATGTCTCAACAACGTGATTTACCGGAATCCATGGCATAGCGTATTATAGGCAGACTTGAATCCAGGCAAACACAACGTAGTGTCACGGACGCTGTTGGAGTCGCCAGAAGTATCGTTGCAAGGCTATGGAATCAATTCCAAGAAACAGGGAATGTTAGACGTCGATCAGGGCAAGTTCGGCCACATGCCACTACAGCAACTGATGACCGGTATATACTGTTAACAGCTCGTCGAAACAGAACAGACAATGCTACTCAGCTGCAAAGACATTTGCTCTTGGCAACAGGACGAATGGTGTCCAGCCAAACAGTACGTAATAGGCTTCATCAGGGAGGTCTCTATGCACGTAGGCCAATGGTCAGCATTCCATTGACCTCACGCCACCGTGCGGCTCGAAGAAGATGGGCTGCTGAACATCGAGATTGGGAGCAACATGATTGGAGCCAAGTGCTGTTTACAGACGAGTCCCGATTTAGTCTGGAGTGTGACACCCGACGTGTTTTGGTATGGAGGGAAAGGGGCACTCGAAATAACCCCACATTCGTTCGTGAAAGGTCACAATACAGACGAGCTGGTTTTATGGTATGGGGAGGAATCATCATAGGTGGACGTACGGACCTGCATATCATTCGGAATGGTACTTTGACGGCCCGAAGGTATGCAGACAAGATACTGAGACCTCATGTCATACCTTACGCTGCAGCCATTGGAGATTCCTTTGTTTTCCAGCATGATAGTGCCAGACCGCATACAGCTCGTCTTGTGGAGAACATGCTTGAAGCTGAAACAATACAGCGTTTGGAATGGCCAGCATGCTCTCCTGACCTGAATCCAATCGAGCATGTTTGGGACATGCTCGGAGGACATTGCTGCGAGACCAAGGCCTCCTTTTACTCTCCGAGACTTGGAGATTGCACTTCTTGAGGAGTAGAACAGTATTCCCCAAAGTCTTATCGATAACATCATCGCATCCATGAAAAACAGGTGTGCAGCAGTCTTAGCTGTTCGAGGAGACCACACGTCATATTAAAAATCTTGCATCATTTCTAAACAATACTTTTTTTTATCGTTTACATGTAACCAAATTGTTGCCCTAAATCATCTTTTCACGTTTTTTCCATATTTTCAAAGAATTAAAGCTTAATTACAAATTTTTTTACGTCTTTTTTCTGTATTGCGCATTGATACGCGTGTACTATCCATTTTATGCCAATACGTGGCTGTCTCGCACGGTTTTCTTAGCTTCTTTGATTGCTCCCCTAATTATTTTGAGCAGTATATATATATATATATATATATATATATATATATATATATATATATATATATATATATATGTAGGAAGGAGTTAGTACTCCTTCCTTTAGAAGTGAATCATTAGACTTAATTATTTTGAACATTTAATTAAACTAGACGATGTTTACAAGACAGGACTAACACTTAGTATGAAATTAAAAAAATAAACACAGAAGCATCAAAAGAGCTAAACATCGGGAGCTTGCAGAACAACACATCCGCTTAAAGTCCTTCGTGCCGCAGTAGTGAGGAGTGGAAGTTGTAGTAATAGTTCAGTTGTGTTGCCAAACTCACTCTCACACGGCCGTTCTGACTTTCCAGACGTCCGCGGCTGGGTTGTCAACAATAATTCTGAAAAGATAAAAAAAAAAGAGCAGAAAAAGGAAAAATATTTCAAAAAATCAAGCAGTGTTCAACACAGTGGTATTGGTGTTCAGTTTCTGCACCACTGTTTCATTTTGTCCGCTGCAGTTGATGTTATGGTTGGACCATCCTGATGTCCTAACTTTCGAACTTCGTAACGATCGTTGGGGTTGATGTTCGTGATCTCATATGGTCCGAAGAACTTTGGTCGGAACTTTAATCCGGTTCCAAATTGAGTTCGTTGTATTGCCACTTTGTCACCTATCTTGTATTTACGAGCTGGTTTACGCCGTTTCTTATATTGTCGTATGTTTTCTTTCTGTTTTCCAGATTTTCGCGAGGACAAAATGCAAGGAATAGAATTCGAAATAATTTCTTGAACTAATTTCTTAAGTTGAGGGAGGGGGATGAAAAATTCACGAGAAACAATTAATTCGGCTTTTTGGGAAGCAAAATGACCTTGTGAATGGGCGTTTAGCACTATTTCTTTCTGCATCATTTGTGGTACTACTAAAAGTTCGGCATCCTGATGAAGTTTATAAAGAATTCCGTTTTTAACAAAAAATTCATCAGAAGGTGTAGATTCAAGCATAGATTTAATTTGAGATATAAATTCATCCTGGTCTTGGGCATTTTTCACCTTTTGAGTGATATCATTTGAGGTAATTACAAGAATGGGGTTACGACTTAAAGCATCAACATGTTTCATCTGTCTACCGGGTCGATGACAAACTTCATAATCAAAGTCTTCTAACATCAATGCCCATCGAGCAATTTTAGCTGGTAGGTCTTTTTTGTGCATCGTTTTTTGGAAAGCATCACAATCGGTGATAATTTTAAATTTTGTTCCCAACAAGTAGTTTCGAAATTTTTTTAGCGCTTCAATAACGGCAAGAACTTCCAGTTCATAACTATGATATTTTTCTTGTTGAACTGTAGTTTTACGGCTAAAATAATGAATAGGATGAAACTGTCCATCATCGGATTGTTGCAAGAGCACAGCGCCAAAACCTAAGGAGCTGGCATCAGTGTGGAGTTCTAATGGGTATCCCTGTTGAAAAACACGAAGAACTGGATTTTGTGAAAGAATGTTTTTCTGTTGTTGAAAAGCTGCTATTTGTTCAGGGGGTTTGGGAGCTTCAATAACTTGAAATTTTGGTTCAACCTTTTCACTTTTGACGGATTCATTCTCAAGGGCATCATCATCGGCATCAAATATTTTTGGTTCAAGAGTTGCTTTGATAGTTCCAATATCAAAAGCATTATCATCATCGTTATCATGAAGCAAATCTAAATCACTGGCATCAGCATCATCTAAATATTTTCCATCATCATTATCATGAAACAAATCTAAATCATTGGCATCATCATCATCATCATCACGTTCAAAATCAATTGGATTATCCATTTTCTCTACCCTAGAAATCTTATCTTGAGTAGATGTTAGAGGTTTTTCAGACATGCATATTTGGCCCTGATCTTGAATTTGTTTTTCTACAATTTTCTGTTCCGCAAAAGGGAGTCGTCGAGAACGTTGATTTACGGGGATTTCATCTTGTAATAAAATAGTCCTTTTAATTTCAGTGTCTTGAACTTTATGGGGTTTGTAGGAAGTAACGATATTTTGAACTTCCTCACGAATTTAAGAATTCAAAATGTGTGAAAGATCAAATGGGAAAGCTTCGTCATCAGGAATATTAGCAATATTAACGAAGATGTTATTATCAAGAGTAAAACGAATACCGTCTTCATCAAATGTAAATTGGGTTTGCTGCAAAAAGTCGATTCCGATAATCACATCAAAAGGAATCAAGTCATCCTCTAGAACATGTATTTTAGCAGGTAAAGTAATGGTTTGAATTTCGATGGAATCCTGAAAGAATCCGATGCTGTGAACTTGGTTTTTGCCAATTCCTGAAAAGGGAATGTTGGTGGGCTGCAATGGTGGCGAACCAATTCTTCGATAGGTTTTCTCATTGATGAGGGTTGCCTGTGACCCAGTGTCACAGAGTGCTGTCAATTGAATTCCTGCAAGTTGAATGTCAACATGAATGGGATTTTTCGATGAAGTTTCAGGAGAAAGTGCATTTACAGTTTTATCAGAAATAGGTTTTTGAGAATCAGGTTTTGGTTTAGAATTTCGATAACTTTTAGGGCAATTAGCATGAACATGACCAAAACTTTTACATCCGTAGCATTGTTTACCATGTGACTTATTCAAACATTGGTTGCTTTTGTGACCTCTCAAGCCACAGGAAAAACATACTGGCTGTGTATTTGGGCTACGTGTATTATCGACTTTCACATTGAGGTAGGAAGCATCAATTTTTTTCTTATTATTTTGTCTGAAATTTTGTGATCTGTTAAAGATTTGTTCATAAATTTTCAACTTTTCCTTAAATTCAGGGACGGATTTACAACCGTAAAGAATAACTTTATTGTTTGTTGAATCAGGAATTCCGTTTATGACATACTCAAACAGAGAGGAGTCATCGAGAGAACCTTTGTGTGCCAAATCTCTCATAGCTAAGAAATATTCTTGTAGGGTTTCAAACGGTTTCATACGTCGAGATTCCATTAATTTATGTAACTGAATACCGTTAATTTTGTCCGAAAATTCGTCTAATAAATGGTGCTTCAATTGTTCCCAATTTGTAATTCCACGAATAGACCTAATTAAAGTTTGAGCGGGACCAGTGAAACATTTTCTAACAAAAGTAATTTGGTGAATTGGATTGTTTATCTGATATAAACAAAAAAGTTCTTCAACGTCAGATATAAAATTCTCAACACTGTAATTATCACGAGACGAGAAAGGTTTTATTAAATCAACAACGTCTTTCAGACTAAACAACTGGAAAGAGAGATTCGCAGTTTCAACTGAAGGCAATGAATTTTGATCTGATTCACCAACGGAAATGTGTGTATTTTGCTTATTCGAAGATTCTTTTGCGTCAATGGTGGGGGAAAAGGGAGATCTATTTTCCTCTATAACGCTGTTAGTTTGGGATGAACGTGCATCCGGAAGTGAGTCATCATTCACTTCGCATTCCGAAAGATCAGAAAATTCTGCTTTTAATAACGATAAATCAGTAAGACTCATAAGAATGGTATTGGCACATTTGTCTGGGTCAGTTGAAAATTCTAAATGAAGTAGATTACAAATAGAAATCAAGTCTTTAAGTGAAAAATCTTTAAGTACTTTCTGTTTCGTTGCTTCCAACACGAATGGCTGTTTAAAACCTGTAAATTTACGTAATCTGGTACGATTTTGTCTGTCGCCGTCTGTACCAAAAATTAAACGATGTAGAACCTTTATTTGATTCGTACCACCAATTTTTAATGATTTTGCAATATTGGGGTAATCGTTGAGAGTAGCCATAACTATATACTAGGTTCAAACAATTATAGTACACAAATATACAAATATTCAAAACCAAAATCAATAATTATAATACGTAGTTACTCAAATTCAAAAGTAGAAAATAATATTTCAAATCGAAATTTTTTCAAATACCAATTCAATAATAAAATATTGATTCTCAAAATATGCATCAAAATAAGTAATCTTTAAAACAGGTTTTGTTCAAGAAAACAAAATTATGAACTAAAATAAGCATCAAATATCAAATAATAAGTTCTTCAAAATAATTTCTCTGGTTGAAGAAAACAGATGACGTAAATTTAGATATGTATCAAGTTAGATATTACTTCAGCAAAATATTCATCAAATTAATCTTCAAAATAAATCACTGTTGAAGAAAATAGAGGATGTAAATGCAGCATCAAAATAATAGTTAAAGTTCTAATGTTAAAAGCATCAAAATTGGGAAATCGAAAGTATCAAAATTGTGAAATCGAAAGCATCAAAGCATTCTGCAAAAAAAAAATAAAAATATTCTCGCAAGAAAACAGCAGAATTAAGTTCAACATCAAAGCGCATCAAATAAGCAAAGTTGTCATCAAATAAACATTCGCTTCGTCAAAATTATGCATCAAAATAATAATATAATAATCTTCAAAAGTATTCAATTCGCGATCTTTCAAAATATATATTATGTTGTGGTTTGTTCAAGGAAACAAGATTCTTCAAGTTAAATGTCGAAATTTTCATCAAATCATCAAATAATTTCATCGAAATAGAATTCTCTTCAAGAAAACAGAAGTGATAAATTCAACGTCAAAGACCATCAAAAATGAATTTAGCATCAATTAAATTCTTGCATCAAAAGAACGTTGAAATATTTTCAGTTTTCTTATAATTATCATCAATAAGATGAGAATTCCATTAATCTTCAAAATTTTCTTGAACAAGCTTCAAAGTATGCATGAAATAATTACAATATGATCAGAATATACTCACAGTTCTGGTTTTCGGTTCTCGTCATCCCATCAGAATATTATCAGAGTCCGTGGCACATCACTTTGGCTTTCGCTTTCGATATCCAAATCCAAAATGACAGACAACAGTAATCCAGTCGAAATCAAGTCGAAATCAAGTCGAAATCAAGTCGTATCATCGAAAGAAAATAAAGTTGTTTTTTTTTTAAGTTCAGCATGCTAGGGGTATTTTTCGAGTCCGAGGGCCGAGCACCCATGTAGGAAGGAGTTAGTACTCCTTCCTTTAGAAGTGAATCATTAGACTTAATTATTTTGAACATTTAATTAAACTAGACGATGTTTACAAGACAGGACTAACACTTAGTATGAAATTAAAAAAATAAACACAGAAGCATCAAAAGAGCTAAACATCGGGAGCTTGCAGAACAACACATCCGCTTAAAGTCCTTCGTGCCGCAGTAGTGAGGAGTGGAAGTTGTAGTAATAGTTCAGTTGTGTTGCCAAACTCACTCTCACATATATATATATATATATATATATATATATATATATATCTGTGTACTGGAGGTAAAAGGTAATTCTCATGGTTAAAGTGCGAATGTCTATGCTAATAACATGTGCTCCTCATTGGCAAACAGCATCAAATTGAAAAAAAATAAACCTTAAAAAAAAACCTAAAAAAACAAAAAAAACTTGATACTTTAAGAAATATTTCAATTTTCACCGTCTATTTGCCTATCGTCTGATTTTAGGCAGCCAAATATGTCCTTAAATGTATAAAGTTTCATCAATACACACTCATCACTCAATGTCTATTTTAGCCCGTCATATTTGTTTATTGTCTATTAAAGGATTATTTCCAGAGTAGTCAAGCATGTAACGGATAACGAGGCTAGAAAAAAGGAATGATATTAAGAATGATACACGCTTCTGTGAAAACATCTGTTCATTTCTCATGGGAAACGAAAGGGTTTTATTTGCAAATGATGATATCTATATCTATACTGCGTTCAGTGAACGTTTCCGATTTTAGTAAAGAATATCTTTCACGGGCTATAAAAGGAAAATTAAAGGGCGCATATAGATTTTTTACATTAATTCTGTATATTTGGAATATCAGTAAGATTTTGTGAAGAAGTAATTCTGGCATTAAAAAAAAACTATGAGTAATTCACCAGTTTAAGTTAATGTGATCCCAATCGGCAGTACATAAAAATAACTATGTAAATGCATGCAGCAGACTAAATTAGTGAGATTTAACTTTTCAAGGAAAACAATGTTGTGTATTATGTAAAGAAAAATAACTTGACATTCTATTTTTGCCGTTATATTTATATTGTAAAGTTATGCTCACATTGAAATTATCGATAATTTTTTCTATGAACGGAGCATAAAAATATGTTACATATCTTAAAATTTATTTAAAATTTTTCCATTTCTGACGTCGTGTATATATATATATATATATATATATATATATATACTAGAAGGTAACCCGTCATTTTGACGTCATAATACTAAAAATGACGTCATAATGGAAAAAGTATATGAAAGTTAAAAAATATCCCGAATTATCTGACAATATTGCATTTAATCCACACCTTGTAAAAGCAAACCGTTTCAAAATTTTTTATTTATTTAGTCTTTCATGCGATTGGAGTAGTAGACTGCCATCCAACCCGCTATTTTGACGTCATAATACTAAAAATGGCGTCATAATGGAAAACGTATATGAAAGTTTAAAAAATATCCCGAATTATCTAACAATATTGCATTTAATCCACACCTTGTAAAAGCAAACCCTTTCATTATTTTTTATTTATTTAGTTTTTCATGCGATTGGAGTAGTAGACTGCCATCCAGTTTTTTACAGCTCACTACGCGATATGAATACTTGAGCTACTTGATTCATTCACATTCAAGTTTGTTTACTTTCAGAATTCATCGCAAAAGTAAACAGATTTTTAAAAACTGTTAAATATAGCTAAAAGCATCCAATTTTTTTTAGTTTTGAATGTTTTATAGAAAAATAGGCTGAACAAACGTGATTTGATGGAGAAGATATTAGTCTTTAGGTAAGAAAAAATTCTGATCCACATCTGAAATTGAAATTAAGCCTAACCGGCTGTTTGTTTACTGAGGGCTTCAATTGAAAGATGAGTACAGCCCGGAAGTGTTATACAGAGACAACGGCTATTATATATATAATATATACACACACACACACACACACTATCCTACAATAATGGACCGGACAGCAATATGTGATGTTATAACGGAAAGAATACATGCTTTAATAGGGTGATGGTCCCCCACGTTCTGCAATTACACAAGCAACCCTTCTGGGCATACTTTCAACAAGGTTTTCATACATAGCTATGGGTATTTGTGCCCCTTCCTGCTGTAAGAATGTCGCCATCTCAGCTGTAGATTTCGGACGTGGTTCCCTGGTCCGTAAGCGTAGCTCTAACTCGTCCCACAAATGTTTTATGGGGTCTAGGTCGGGACTCTGAGCAGGCCAGGGAAGACGTTTTACATCCATATCTTGATACCACTGCTTGAAAAATGCTGCAACATGACATGGAACGTTGTCGTCTCGGAAGTAACATTTGTCCATTCCATAAAATTGCCAGAGTGTAGGAAGAACCTGGTTGTCCAAAATATTCTTGTAGGCGTCGGCGTTCAATTTACCAGGAACAACATGCAAAGGTCCCAGGCTATACCACGGAAAACACCCCCAAACATGTCAACCACCACCAACGAACTTGAGAGTTGGAATGATGTACTCGGGAAACAGACGTTCATCTGGCATTCGCCAAACCCAAGCACCTCCATCCGGCTGGAAGAGCGTGTAGCGTGACTCGTCCAGGTCCGTTCCTAGGGTAGCTGCCGCCCGTGTGCGAGAATAATTTTGCCCCCCCCCCTCATACCGTATGGATTAATTGAAATTTCTCTGAAATATTTTTACCTTAAACGAAACAACGAATTACAGAAAATATTATAAATTCAGTTTATTTTTTAATTTTACAACCTAACATAATAATAATTATTAATGTATTGATATAATAACCAAATGAATACGTTATATTAAATACATACAACACATCTATTAATACATATACTTAATAAGTCAGTCAAAAAGCTTAAATAATCTTTGCTTTTCTTGCCTTTATTATTGCAGATTTTATTATAATATCTGTTACATCTATATCTTCCGAAATGTCCTTTTCGATACTAATAATAGATAAGTCTGAAAGCCTTTCTTGTCCCATTATTGATCTCAAATAACTTTTTATTATTTTAATAAAAAAATAAATTTTTAATAAATTTTTTTTTGAAAAGCTTCTTTCCCCGCTAGCCACAGTCACAAGTAATGTTAAAAAAAATTTCGTATGGCAATCACTAAATTTTGAAACAGATAGATGAGGTTATTTGTAAATAGGTATTGAATTACATTTAACGCGTTCATTTCAGGGGAAATATAGGGTGCAACGTTGTCAATTTCATCGCATAATAGCTTCAGCTATAATATCTTTTTCATTTTTAAATCATGTCACATACTTTCAACAGATTTACATTTTGTAGACCTATTTCATTTATCTGTTTCAAGGAAATTATTTAGGTCGTTGAGAAAACTGAAAATCGTGTGATGTTGTTTTATTTGTTCGAACCTTTCTTCTATTTTTGATAATGCAGTGCCCAATATTACAAAGTAAAAATTAATTTTGAATTGGTCTTCTGGATTTTTTGGAGCCTCATCTTTACATTCGTAGTCAAATAAACGTTTTATTGTTCGGGGTCTAACAATATTAACCAGAGGAAATGAAATGTAAGTTAAACTGTTTTTCGATAAAGATTGACTTTTGCAAAGAAACGCTCCAAATCGATTTTATTTTAATTTTGCTCATTTTTTAAATACAATTCCCCCTACGTTTATTTTAATAAAAAAAATCGTGTTTTCCCGATTTC
>OU015502.1:100688200-100693200 GCA_907164885.2 Dolomedes plantarius
ATTTTTTTTAATCCCTGGTATTCATGTACTTTCAGAGCCTGGATCGCCCCCTTGTGGACCTGATGAAGAATATCGAAAATGCAGCTGTGTGAAAAGCTGCTGTAATAGAGGTAGCCCCGAGTCTTGTGCTTATCAATGTCTCACAGGCTGCTTCTGTCGAGATGGTTTGGTGAGGGATCAATTTGGAAACTGCGTCAGGCCTGAGGACTGTTTAACTTCAGAATCTCCACGTAAGAACCAAAATTTTCAGTGAATGTGTGTCGATTACATGAATATTTGTAACAGCAAGCATTTCATCTCTCTGTTTGTTTAGTCCAGGGATACTCAAACTGCGGCCCACCAAACTTTTATGTGCGGTCCGGGACATTACACTCCTTGAGACAGGTGCTTTTGTAAACATGATTTTGGAAATTAGAGCCCTGAAAAATACAAGTAATATCGCCGCCGTCCACACCCGAAGGTTAAACGGCCCTTCAATAATAAAACTAATCATGCCGACGGCAATCCAGCCCAACCGGGTCCCGAAGTTTTTCTTTTTGCAAATCGTTTACCTGCTTTTTTTTTTTAAAATCTGAGGGGCTATCCACCTTCCCCTTGTAGGGGGAAGTGTATATTCATAAGTTCCTGCATAATATTCTTGATGTACCTTCTACAATAATAATCCGTAAATAATTTACTAGGGGCCCAATCTTGTAAAATACAAAACTGAAAAATACAAAACTGTAAAAATTCCCTGAAAAATACAAAACTGTACATAAATGTGCCACCTGCTGTTGATGTTGTTTGCATCAACGTATCTTTGGGAATCCTCCAATTCCAAAATGAAATATGGCGAAGAACGTTTATAGAAATCGGCTTACTGATTCTTACCTTGATGACTTATTGAGTAACATGTGGCAAGTAGAAACGTAATTTGTCTAAAATAATCAAAAGTTTGTCGCAGCATAAAAAAATCACACTCCTTTAAACGTTTCAATACATTTATTGAAGGCGTTATCAGGTAGCTAATTTCCCCAAAGTCAGTTACCTTAACAGAACAAGAAACAAATTACTATAATCAAAGCGACTACTAGAAAAATAACGATAAGCAAAGTAATAAATTCTCCCTAAAGTACGTCACTCTCAGTCAAATGTTCAATTAAAAAATATTATGAGGCACATTTCTGCGGTCTGATCTTTGACAATCAAAACTCGCCAGGAAGAGTGAGGTTATAAAAATACTGGATTTCTGCGTTTTGGCATGCATATTTCTTTTGGTACGCAAGTGACATTCCCAAATAGAATTTTTACATAGGAAAGGTATTTAGTTCACAAGAGCTCGAGACAGCCACGCTTTAAATTTTACAGAACAGTATATCGAGGCAGCGCGTAGAGGATTTTGATGGGACAATAAAGTAAGAGGCTGTATACAATCATCACAATTGACAAGGAAAGAGACGATGAAGTTAAGGTATTATAAGAGTTACATGAATGAAAAGCAATTGAAATTTAAAATTTTTTTTATAATATATATATATATATATATATATATATATATATATATATATATATATATATATATATATATATATATATATATATATATTGTTTTGAACGATACATTGTTCCAAACAAATCCCCATCTTTATTTTGCTAGCACCACTGATGAAGAAACAATGCTAATTGATTTATCTTACCTTGCTTTCTTTTCATGTTAAATGTCAAGTTAAGTTTTATCTTTTATCTATCTCTCTATATATACACTCATGGACAAAAAAATTAGCGCACAAAGAAGGAGTCGTCAAAATGAAACGAAATTTTACATACGTAATGACTACTTTGATATAAGTAAATGATAAGAAAATCAAAGAAAAAGGATAATTTATTTCACAGAAAAAGGCAAAAGAACGGAATAGTTAATACTCCGTTGGACCCCCTCTAGCGCGAATGCACGATGCGATACGATCGGGCGTTGAGTCATACAAGTTCTGTATGATGTCTTGAGACATTTCGTTCCATATTTGCTGTAACCTTGCCTCTAGTTCGTTCAAACTCGTGGGATGCCCAACTCGTCGTCCCAAATGATCCCAGATATGCTCGATTGGAGACAAATCTGGGGATCGGGCAGGCCAAGGAAAGGTAGTAACAGTGCGGAGACAGTCTTGTGACACCCTTGCCGTATGAGACCGAGCATTGTCTTGTTGAAAAATGGCTCCTGGGAGCCGTTGCATGAGTGGCAACATATGTGGTTGCAGGATTTCATGAACATACCGCTGGGCTGTCATGGTGCCACGGAACAATACTAGGGGTGACCATGTATTGTAGGCAATGGCAAGCCATACCATCACACCAGCTGTGGGAGCGATGTGTCGCTGTACAGCAAAGGAAGGATTGAAGCGTTCACCACTGGCTCTCCACACACGAACACGATTGTCATCACTGCCGAGATTGAATCTGGATTCGTCGCTAAAGACGACCTGGTTCCATTCCGCTGCAGTCCAGTTTCCTCGTGCGCGGCAAAACTCCAAACAGAGGCGTCGATGGGTGGGCTTCAAGGGCAGCACACGTAATGGGCGCCGCGATACCAACTGTCCTTCAGCCAGGCGCCTTCGTATGGTTCGAGAAGACACAGAGGCCCCTAGTGAAGGTGCTACCTGTGCCTGGATGGCTGCCGATGAAGCAGTTGGCTGTACACGTGCATTTCTTACGATGTGGCGGTCTTCTCGACGACTGGTCTGTCGAGGGCGTCCTGAGCCTGGTCTTCGTGTACATGACACCTCTCGGGTCCACTGGTCCCAACACCTCCTCACAACACAATCGGAGAGGCCAAATTGACGAGCTACTCGCCTAGCTGTCCACCCAGCTTCCATCATCCCGACGATTATCCCCCTCTCAAATTGCGACAACTGCTTATATTGTCTTCGAACACGGCGTAATGGCATGTCTATCTCAGCTCTTCCTTTGTAAATGATTCAGCACACTCAAACAAGCTTTGGTTACCTGTTTTATACACCACAGAGTACGATGTTCAACGCCCTCTACCGGCTATACGCAATGCGCAATCACGCTGCATTTCTAATCATTTGCATATCTCCCCGACATGTACCTTCATTGCAAGTTTCGTTACGATCCCGCAATTATTTCTTGGTGAGCTAATTTTTTTGTCCATGAGTGTACACACACACACACACACACACACACACACACACACACATATATATATATATATATATATATATAATAATAATAATAATAATAATAATAAATTCTGTTGAATGATACGATTTTCCACCCAATCGCCCTTTTTTTGCTATCACTACTAATGAAGAGACAATGTTAATTGATTTATCTGATGTTGCTTTCTTTTCATGTTAAATTTATCTTCTATCTTTTTATCTCTCTCTCTCTCTCTCTCTCTCTCTCTCTCTCTCTCTCTATATATATATATATATATATATATATATATATATATATATATATATATATATATATATATATACAGTGGAATCTCGATCGATCGTTTTCGCATCCATTGTTTTTCCGTATGTGTCGTTCATTTTATCCAGTCCCAATGATCATATTGCTTTGTTATGTTTCCGCATCTATCGTTTTCCCACATTTATCGTTCATTTCAATCGGTCTCTTGAGAAACGATAGACCGAGATTCCACTGTATATATATATATATATATATACACACATGTACGAAATGGTCCAGAAACAATAAAAAAAATTCTGAATAGTTCTGGAGTAATATGTGTTTAAATTTTGGTACACTGTTTATATAAGCGTTGGTGCAAACGAACATCGAGTTTTAATGCATAAAGGGGACACAATAAATAGGGAAACGACTTTAAAATTGTTTTGAATATATTTGTTATGGCGTTTTTTTCTATAGGTAACTGTAGCAAAGATGAACAATTCTACAGGTATAAGCCAGACTGCAAAAACACGTGCGAAAATTATGATAACCCTGCACTTCTGTGTGCAATTGGAAAACCAGGATGTTTTTGCAGAGAGGGTCTAGTGAAGAGGAAGGATGGAAAATGTGTTAAGCCAGAAGACTGTTCTAAAGGTAATAAAAGCATTACTAAAATATTTTTACATTCATAAAACCTTTTTAACCTAACTACAATTATTAATTGCTTTCAAAAGTTCTATTGGTAAGAAAACGGCAAGCTGAGTTTAAAATTAAAGAATATGTTATGCATTACGTAGGTAGGCTGAAAAGTAATGCACACATGCTTGTAGAGCGCGAACGAAATGACTTTCAAAACAGCGCCAAGTGGCATTTGGAAGTTCCATCCCTCCTCAATACGCATGCGCAGGTTTGAAATCGTTGTGTTCATCCTGTGTATTTTGAAAAGCGGTAGTAGGGAGACGTGTTCTAGTGCTATGTGAACGGCGAGTTATACAGCGGGCTGTTATCGAATTTTTAACAGCTGAAAAAGTGAGTCCTACTGAGATTCATCGTCGTTTAAAGGCTGTTTAAGGTGACGATGCTGTTGATAGGGGTACTGTAAATCGATGAGTAATAAAATTTCGTGGTTTCGAGCCTGGAAAAGCCATAATTGTTGATGAAACACGCAACCTACGTCCGATCACTGCCACAGACGATGAACATCGCAAACTCGTCGACGATTTGATTCAAAATGACCGGCGAATCACTCAAAAGCGTATCGCAAACCATAATGAAGTATCCAAGGAATGTGTCTGCTTCATTATAGAACGATTGGGATACCGTAAAATCTGTGCTCGATGGGTACCATGCCGTCTCACAGGCGAGAACAGCGTCGGACTGGAGAGGCTCTGTGAAACCTGAAGTTTGAACCGATTCCACACCCTCCTTATTCCCCTGATCTTGCGCCTTGCAATTTATATTTTTTTCCCTCTACTCAAGAGAGACCTAAAGGGTAATCATTACACCTCGGACGATGTGGTGAGGGCAGCTGTCAAGTCGTGGATTCGAGAAAAGTCGGAAGAATTTTTCAGTGACGGAATGAGAAAACTTGTTACACGTTG
>OU015502.1:100695700-100740700 GCA_907164885.2 Dolomedes plantarius
TGAGTCAAATAGCTATGTTAATGCTTTGTTTTTTTTAAATTTCATACTAAGTGTTAGTCTTGTCTTGTAAACATCGTCTAGTTTAATTAAATGTTCAAAATGATTAAGTCTAATGATTCACTTCTAAAGGAAGGAGTACTAACTCCTTCCTACATGGGTGCTCGGCCCTCGGACTCGAAAAATACCCCTAGCTTGGACTGAAAAACTATTTTCTTTTGATGATTACCGGATTACTGTTCTCTGTGATTTCTGTTTTGGATACCGCCAGCGAAAACGAAAGTGATGTGCCACGGACTCTGATAATATTCTGATGGGATGACGAGATCCGAAAACCAGAACTGTGAGTATATTCTGATCATATTGTAATTATTTCATGCATACTTTGAAGCTTGTTCAAGAAAATTTTGAAGATTAATGGAATTCTCATCTTATTGATGATAATTATAAGAAAACTGAAAATATTTCAACGTTCTTTTGATGCAAGAATTTAATTGATGCTAAATTCATTTTTGATGGTCTTTGACGTTGAATTTATCACTTCTGTTTTCTTGAAGAGAATTCTATTTCGATGAAATTATTTGATGATTTGATGAAAATTTCGACATTTAACTTGAAGAATCTTGTTTCCTTGAACAAACCACAACATAACATATATTTTGAATGATTGCAATTTGAATACAGTTTGAAGAATATTATATTATTTCCTTGATGCATATTTTGAGAATCAATATTTTATTATTGAATTGATATTTGAGGAAATTTCGATTTGAAATTTTATTTTTGAATTTGAGTACCTACGTATTATAAGTATCGATTTTGGTTTTGAATATTTGTATATTTGTGTACTATAATTGTTTGAACCTAGTATATAGTTATGGCTACTCTCAACGATTACCCCAATATTGCAAAATCATTAAAAATTGGTAGTACGAATCAAATAAAGGTTCTACATCGTTTAATTTTTGGTACAGACGGCGACAGACAAAATCGTACCAGATTACGTAAATTTACAGGTTTTAAACAGCCATTCGTGTTGGAAGCAACGAAACAGAAAGTACTTAAAGAGTTTTCACTTAAAGACTTGATTTCTATTTGTAATCTACTTCATTTAGAATTTTCAACTGACCCAGACAAATGTGCCAATACCATTCTTATGAGTCTTAGTGATTTATCGTTATTAAAAGCAGAATTTTCTGATCTTTCGGAATGCGAAGTGAATGATGACTCACTTCCGGGTGCACGTTCATCCCAAACTAACAGCGTTATAGAGGAAAATAGATCTCCCTTTTCCCCCACCATTGACGCAAAAGAATCTTCGAATAAGCAAAATACACACATTTCCGTTGGTGAATCAGATCAAAATTCATTGCCTTCAGTTGAAACTGTGAATCTCTCTTTCCAGTTGTTTAGTCTGAAAGACGTTGTTGATTTAATAAAACCTTTCTCGTCTCGTGATAATTACAGTGTTGAGAATTTTATATCTGACGTTGAAGAACTTTTTTGTTTATATCAGATAAACAATCCAATTCACCAAATTACTTTTGTTAGAAAATGTTTAACTGGTCCCGCTCAAACTTTAATTAGGTCTATTCGTGGAATTACAAATTGGGAACAATTGAAGCACCATTTATTAGACGAATTTTCGGACAAAATTAACGGTATTCAGTTACAAAAATTAATGGAATCTCGACGTATGAAACCGTTTGAAACCCTACAAGAATATTTCTTAGCTATGAGAGATTTGGCACACAAAGGTTCTCTCGATGACTCCTCTCTGTTTGAGTATGTCATAAACGGAATTCCTGATTCAACAAACAATAAAGTTATTCTTTACGGTTGTAAATCCGTCCCTGAATTTAAGGAAAAGTTGAAAATTTATGAACAAATCTTTAACAGATCACAAAATTTCAGACAAAATAATCAGAAAAAAATTGATGCTTCCTACCTCAATGTGAAAGTCGATAATACACGTAGCCCAAATACACAGCCAGTATGTTTTTCCTGTGGCTTGAGAGGTCACAAAAGCAACCAATGTTTGAATAAGTCACATGGTAAACAATGCTACGGATGTAAAAGTTTTGGTCATGTTCATGCTAATTGCCCTAAAAGTTATCGAAATTCTAAACCAAAACCTGATTCTCAAAAACCTATTTCTGATAAAACTGTAAATGCACTTTCTCCTGAAACTTCATCGAAAAATCCCATGCATGTTGACATTCAACTTGCAGGAATTCAATTGACAGCACTCTGTGACACTGGGTCACAGGCAACCCTCATCAATGAGAAAACCTATCGAAGAATTGGTTCGCCACCATTGCAGCCCACCAACATTCCCTTTTCAGGAATTGGCAAAAACCAAGTTCACAGCATCGGATTCTTTCAGGATTCCATCGAAATTCAAACCATTACTTTACCTGCTAAAATACATGTTCTAGAGGATGACTTGATTCCTTTTGATGTGATTATCGGAATCGACTTTTTACAGCAAACCCAATTTACATTTGATAAAGACGGTATTCGTTTATGCAAAACTCCTGAAAATAACACCTTCGTTAATATTGCTAATGTTTCTGATGATCAAGCTTTTCCATTTGATCTTTCACACATTTTGAATTCTGAAACTCGTGAGGAAGTTCAAAATATCGTTACTTCCTACAAATCACATAAAGTTCAAGACACTGAAATTAAGATGACTATTTTATTACAAGATGAAATCCCTGTAGCTCAACGTTCTCGACGACTCCCTTTCGCGGAACAGAAAATTGTAGAAAGCCAAATTCAAGATTGGTTAAATGATGGAATTATTAAAGAAAGTTGCTCCGATTATGCCGCACCGATTGTTCTATGTAAGAAAAAAAGTGGAGATTATAGACTTTGTGTTGATTACCGCAAATTGAATAGAAAAATGATAAAAGATAAATTTCCCTTACCGCTCATCGAAGAAGCTTTAGACAAACTTGGAAAATCTCGGGTGTTCACTTCACTTGATCTCAAAAATGGTTTCTTTCATGTACCCATGGACCCTAATAGCACTAAATATACTTCTTTTGTGACTCATGAAGGACAATACGAATTTTTACGTGTCCCATTTGGCTTATGTAACAGTCCCAGTGTTTTCCAACGATATGTTTACACAGTTTTTAGAAATCTCATTCGCGACAATGTTCTTATTGTTTACATGGACGATCTTCTCATACCATCTAATGATGAAGTTGAAGGTCTACAAAAATTACGCCTAGTTCTCCAAACAGCTGCAGACTATGGCCTTGAATTGAACTTTAAAAAGTGTCAATTTTTACAGCGAAAGATAGAATTTCTTGGTTACATTATCGAAAATGGAGTAGTTAAACCCTCACCTACCAAGACACAAGCTGTTCAAAATTTCCCACAACCTCAAACCCCTAAACAAGTTCAAAGTTTTCTTGGATTAACAAGTTATTTCAGAAAGTTCATTCCAAATTATGCGCTGATTGCTAGACCATTAAGTGACCTCCTTCGGGATAATGTAGAATTTAATTTTGACTCTGAACAAATAGCAGCTTTTCAACAACTTAAAAACATTCTTTCACAAAACCCAGTTCTTCATGTTTTTCAACAGGGATACCCATTAGAACTCCACACTGATGCCAGCTCCTTAGGTTTTGGCGCTGGGCTCTTGCAACAATCCGATGATGGACAGTTTCATCCTATTCATTATTTTAGCCGTAAAACTACAGTTCAACAAGAAAAATATCATAGTTATGAACTGGAAGTTCTTGCCGTTATTGAAGCGCTAAAAGAATTTCGAAACTACTTGTTGGGAACAAAATTTAAAATTATCACCGATTGTGATGCTTTCCAAAAAACGATGCACAAAAAAGACCTACCAGCTAAAATTGCTCGATGGGCATTGATGTTAGAAGACTTTGATTATGAAGTTTGTCATCGACCCGGTAGACAGATGAAACATGCTGATGCTTTAAGTCGTAACCCCATTCTTGTAATTACCTCAAATGATATCACTCAAAAGGTGAAAAATGCCCAAGACCAGGATGAATTTATATCTCAAATTAAATCTATGCTTGAATCTACACCTTCTGATGAATTTTTTGTTAAAAACGGAATTCTTTATAAACTTCATCAGGATGCCGAACTTTTAGTAGTACCACAAATGATGCAGAAAGAAATAGTGCTAAACGCCCATTCACAAGGTCATTTTGCTTCACAAAAAACCGAATTAATTGTTTCTCGTGAATTTTTCATTCCTCAACTTAAGAAATTAGTTCAAGAAATTATTTCGAACTGTATTCCTTGCATTTTGTCCTCGCGAAAATCTGGAAAACAAGAAGGATACCTTCACCCCATTCCAAAAGGTGATGCACCCCTTGAATGTTACCATTGCGACTTTTTAGGACCTTTACCATCGACAAAAAAATGTTATAAGTATCTTTTTACAGTAGTTGATGCCTTTTCCAAATTTGTATGGATCTATCCCGTGAAGTCCACCTCTACGAAAGATGCCTTAGACAAATTATCCTTGCAACAAACTACATTTGGCAACCCTTCAAAAATCATTACTGACAAAGGTAGCTCATTCACATCTTCAGAATTTCAAAGTTACTGCCAGGAACAGTCAATTGAACACATTTCAATAGCAACAGGTGTGCCACGTGGCAACGGTCAGGTTGAGCGTGTTCATGGCACAATTATTCCCGTTTTAACTAAGTTAGCTCTAGATGAACCTGACAAATGGTTTAAATATGTCCCAAGATTGCAACGTATCTTAAATAGTACCACCACACGCAGTACAAAATTCACACCCTTTCAACTTTTAATTGGTGTTAAAATGAAACAACAAGAGGATCTACAGATTAAAAATCTTCTTGACGAGGAACACCACCAAAGAATTCTTGATGACAAAGAAGCGTTACGTATCGAAGCTAAACGAAATATCCTCCGTTTACAGGAAGAAACATACGACAATATAACAAACGGCGTAAACCGGCTTGTAAATACAAGATCGGTGACAAAGTGGCAATACAACGAACTCAATTTGGAACCGGATTAAAGCTCCGACCAAAGTTCTTCGGACCATATGAGATCACGAACATCAACCCCAACGATCGTTACGAAGTTCGAAAGTTAGGACATCACGATGGTCCAACCATAACATCAACTGCAGCGGACAAAATGAAACAGTGGTGCAGAAACTGAACACCAATACCACTGTGTTGAACACTGCTTGATTTTTTGAAATATTTTTCCTTTTTCTGCTCTTTTTTTTTATCTTTTCAGAATTATTGTTTACAACCCAGCCGCGGACGTCTGGAAAGTCAGAACGGCCGTGTGAGAATGAGTTTGGCAACACAACTGAACTGTTACTACAACTTCCACTCCTACTACTTCGGCGCGAAGGACTTGGCGCGCAAACACAGTGATGGACTAGTGACATTACGAAGCGGATGTGTCGCTCCGCAGGCTTGCCGTTTTGAGTCAAATAGCTATGTTAATGCTTTGTTTTTTTTAAATTTCATACTAAGTGTTAGTCTTGTCTTGTAAACATCGTCTAGTTTAATTAAATGTTCAAAATGATTAAGTCTAATGATTCACTTCTAAAGGAAGGAGTACTAACTCCTTCCTACATATATATATATATATATATATATATATATATATATATATATATATATATATATATATATATATATATATATATATATATATATATATATATATATATATATATATATATATATGAGGCCCACATAGTATAGTGGTTAGCGTTCTGAGCTGCTACACCGTGGGCTTAGGTTCTAATTCCGAATAAGGTTTGGTCATTTCCGTGCCGTCCCCCTCATAGGTAGCAATGCTGACTTACCTATATGGTGCTCCCATAATAAAGTAGCCACCAAAACTTCGCGGTTCTTCATTGGACAATGTCAAGAAGTACCTACCATAATACGCAAAGTGCCTGCCGCATTAAAAATAAATATAAAAAAATATCTAAAGATATAGTTACAGGAGCTAATTTTTCTAACGCTTGTCAAAAACTTTGAAAAAGTGTATTCATACTGAACAAGCCATGGCTAAGAATTCAGCCTATCGCGGTTTTGCAAGCCTTTCTCTTACTCAGACGTTAGAACTATTACCCAAGTTCTTGTCTTACGAAACTTTAACACATAAAATTCTAACATTCCAGAGCATTTAGGTGGTTTAGCTAAACAAACTTGTAAAAGGTGCCTTTTTGAAATTGCTCGATGACAACTTAACTAATAGCATAAGGTTCGGACAGCGTATTGAGTAATACGGGAATAGGATTAAAGCTTCATTGTATATGGTTTAAAATTCTGAGATGTGATAATTTCCCAGTCCTCAGATATAGAAATAAACCAGAACAGGTGTGCTCACAAATTGAAAGATAAATTTTTCGCCTGCGAATTACACCATCTCTCTTTCATCGTATTCTTCCTTTTGTGGTTTAGCTAACATTTGTTTTTTTTCTTAGTGGAGATCAGAGATTCTAAAAAACTTACGGATTCTATACCTTCTATTTTCCCAAGATTATATTTACCAGACTATCTATATTATACTGAGGGATACATTTTATAATTTAACAATTTAAAAAAGGAAATAAAGTTGAAAATTAATTTTTTTGGCAAAGTTCCTAATCGTCATAATATACTTAATAAATATATCTATATATATAAAAGAGCTTGTCTGTTTGTCCACTATAGAATCATAGACTGTTTCACCCACCGGGACCAAATTCGGCACAGTTAATGTTTTGGACCCGAGAAACTTAAATAAGAAAAAACGAAATTTGGGGCTCAATTAGTTTTTTTTAAATTAATTTTTTAATGTTTTTTGTGCCCGATAGAGGTGCGTCTACCCTCTGTGGATTCCCCTCGACCAGTTGCGTTAAGAGGGGTGGTTTGAGGATGACGGAGGGCTGTGGGGGTCAAATTACAATGCGGGAAAAAGGGTTGGGAATGACCTTAAAATCAGACAAAGGTCCGCAGGCTCAAAGTTTCTTTCTTTCTTATTGTTTGTATATCATTTCAGTAGAAACGTGCTAAGCGCATTCTGTCTGGCCAGATGAACATGAAGAGCGGGAGTGCAGCCCAGTATTTTTTTGATGGAATGCATGAAATATTTTATATCTATATATCTACCCGGGCAATAATGCTAGTATAATATATACTAGATGAACACCCGTGCTTCACTACGGCGTACATTCAAATTAAATACAAAGGTCAATGTATGAAATTAATGCCAAAAAAATACAAAAAATATATTTATAAAAAATTGTAACGGATATTTTCATAGACAAAATAATGTAGAAGAAAATATTCAAATTAAATACAACGGTCAATGTATGCAATTAATTTGTATGTTTAATATCCATAAAACATACTATTTTGAATGAAATTCTTAAAACTTCCATCTCAATTAATCTAGTGGTTAAATTTTATCTTTTACTGTATTTTAATATTTTTCTTGTCAATTTATTTCGTTGTTATGCACGTGACGCAAAACTAATTTAAAGTATCACAAAAAGAAAAGAAATCTCGTAATCAGCATTTAATAAATTAAATTACAAAAATTAATCTTTAAAAATTCACCTAAAAATCAGTCGGATAAACATTCGAAATAAACATTCGAAATAAACATTCGAGATAAACATTCGAAAAAGATTTCATTCTAAAGAAATTTTTATGATCTTTCTCGTGATATAAATTTTATAACCCTCAGATTATTATTTTAAATGCAAACTTTAAAAAAGTACAAAAACAGCTTAAAAATTTAATTTTAAAAAAATCTAAGAAGAATTTTTTGAAAATCTTTCTTAGTGCACTCCTACACTATAAGAAGAATCGCCATGAAAAATTTCAGCCCTTTAGGTCCAGCGGTTTGGTCTGTGCGTTGTATGTCAGTCAGTCAGTCAGTCAGTTACGGAACTGTTTTGTATATATATATATATATATATATATATATATACTATCCTACAATAATTGACCGGACGCCAGCAGATTTTATGCAAATGCAGAGCTCGCACGTGACCTGTTAAGGTTAAATACGATACGCGAAGTGGTAACGTTGTTAGTTCTGTGTGATACTGACAATATGTCGAATGAAATTTGGTCTGTGCGTTATCTGTCAGTCAGTCACGGAACTGTTTTATAAATATATAAATAATAAAATATTCCTTTTATTTTAACGTTGCCTTCTGATCATATGACGCACCCCAATTTTAAGTCGATTTTTTTATGCCAAAATGTGCATCTTATGGTCCGAAAAATATGATAATTTATAAATGCACAGTAATTTTAAATAACTAAACGATCTTAAATATTTGAGTCAGTCTAGTATTAAATACAGTTAAAACGCAGTAGAATATGTATAGAATTCCTTAAATCTCCGGGTAAAAAGGCATTTTTAAGAGCGTAATTCCGATTAGCTACCACCGTGAATTTTTTTTTTAGATTAATACTTATTAACGACTAGCTGAAAACCAGCGCTTCGCTACGGAGTATATTCAAATTAAATGCAACGGTCAACGTATGCAATTTATGCCAAAAAATAAATATATATATTTATAATAAATGCGATGATCAATGTATACAATTGATGTAAAATATATATCTATCTATCTATATATATAAAATAATGTAGAAGAAGATATTCAAATTAAATCTAATATAAAGAATACTAAAGAATATAGTACAGTTTCTAGAATATTTCTTTTACTGTATTTTAATATTTTTTTGGATAATGTCCAATCGTCTGCCGCATTAGCAAGAAAAAAAAAATTTTTTTTGTCTATTTAGTTGTTACGCACGTGACGATAAATTTATCGAAAGTACCAGAAAAAGAAATCACGTGATCAGCATTTAATAAATTGAATTCTAAAAATTAATCTTTAAAAATTCACTAAAAATCAGACAATGGAGGTAAAGATTCGAAAAAGATCTCATTTTAAAGGAATTTTTATGATCTTTCTCGTGATATAAATTTTATAACCCTCAATGTATTATTTTAAATGCAAATGTAAAAAAAGTTTAAAAAACAGCTTAAAAATTTAATTCAAAAAAATCTAAGAAGAATTTTTGAAAAATCTTTCTTAGTGCACCCCTACACTATTAGAAGAATCGCCATGCAAAATTTCAGCCCTTTAGGTCCAGCGGTTTGGTCTGTGCGTTGTATGTCAGTCAGTCAGTCGTCAGTCAGTGAATGAATGAGTCAGTTACGGAACTGTTTTATATATAATAGATTAATAAGGTTTTCTGGTTGCATTGTATTGGTGCTTTAATGATGAAGTTAATATGTTGTATTGACTTTTGTTATTTGATAATGTTCTAGGCTTCTACGCTTCAAATAGCCAACTCTTGGTAAAATGGTACTTTCACAATGATTCATGATTATTTTTTTGTGTGTCGATTTTGGAAAATTTTCACCCACATCAGTGTTAGGGAGGGCTCAAATTCTTGACTATAGGCCCCATCCCGAGTTGTGCCTATAATCAAGAATTTTCTAAATCGGGCCCTGCCTTCTTCACAAATAATTATTGTCTAACGCCTGACAAAAAGATGCTATCTATTGATAAATCGGAGAACTAGTTCAAAATCCAAATATAGCCAGATATGGAGATAAATCGCCTCAATAACAGATTAAAGAATCAACAGCATGGCATATTAGCGTTAAAGTTCACTAAATTTCTAATAAAACAAGTTTTGTTTTCATTTCCTTGGAGTTGTTCAACAGATGAAGAAAATCTTGGTGTGCATTTAAATTTTCGAAGCGATTTTTGTGATAGATTTTAGATCTAAGGTGCTATTGTTATCACTTTGACAGATCTGCGTTATTGCCTTTTCGAGTTCTCCGAAATTTATAATAAAACAAGTTATATAGTATTTCTTTGAACATATTTAATCCTTTCAGGAATGCCGTTCGCCCAGTGCGAGCGCCTAAATCTAGTCTTCTTTTTACTTGCATTCAATGTATTCGAGTTAAAAGAGCAGAAAAATGGCTATTGCTGCCATCTGTAATCAGTTTAAAGAAGTAAAAAAAAATTCGTAACCTTTAGTTGGAAAAAAATTCAAGATTTGTAGGTTAAAAAAAATAGGGGAAAAAATCTGCACCGTGCAAACGGTGGGGGTTGTTGCCCCTGAAAGGGTTAACAGAGGAAAGAAAAACAATGAATTTAACCAATGTCCCCTTCGTGCACATTTAAAATCTCAAATCGAATTTTTATATAGTTTTTATAGTTTTTAGGAATTTTTAAATCATAAAATGCCTAATTTTCTTGGTTACGACTCTTCTAGTGATTCCGAAATAGAAAAATAGCTCTAAAACAAACTTAAACACGTAAAATGTTTCTTTTCATATAGAATCCTGCTCAAGGAAAGGTGAAGTATATAAGGTTTGTGGATCTCCTTGTGAGGCCACTTGTTCCTCTCTCCGCTTTCGTATTGGGATCCCGTGTCAAAAGAAATGCAAGAAAGGGTGCTTCTGTAAAGATGGTCTTGTTCGAGACGCCAACAGAAACTGTGTGAAGCCCAGTCAATGCAACAACGGTCAGTCATTTAAAAAAAATATTAGCCATATGATATTCTATACTCTTCACGTACTTAACCCTTTGAGGGGCGCCGTTTGCACTGAGCAAACGCCTAAATCTAGTCTTTTTTCACTTGCATTCAATGTATTCCACTTAAATGAGCAGAAAAGTGGTTAGTATTGCCACTTTTCTGCTCATTTTAACCATTGCTCATTTTAGTATTGTGATTCGATTCTGCCTATAATACGCCATTTCGCTAAATCACGTTGTTGAGACATTTTCAAGTCACCTTTTCTCAAAAAGAATAACTGAGCAATCGAATTTCACAGTTTAGGCAGTGAAACAGACGTTTCTGCAGCATCCCGATTTCCGCCCTTATGTTCTTTTTCTGGTTTTTCACGCCATGAACTTTGATTTGCGTATGAAGTTTTCTTCTTCTGTTTCCTGCTAGGCTTTAAATTATGGATAATTTATTTTATGTTACTTATCGGTGTAAGTATTTGCGTAATTTCGTTAAAACCATGTGCTCCCCTAATTGTTTTGAGCAGTGTATATATATATCTATTTTTTTTTTTTTGGGGGGGGGCATTAATTGTATACATTGACCGTTGTGTTTAATTTGAATGTACTCCGTAGCGAAGTGCGGGTTTTCAGCTAGTATATATATATATATATATATATATATATATATATATATATATATATATATATATATATATATATATATATATATATATATATATACACTGAAGTGCCACTGAATTAGGGATAGCAAAGCCTATGCAAATTGTGTAGCGCTGCGCATCATGTATGCGCAAGTGAGGGCGCTGTGGTAACTGCATTTATAGCGCATACTGTGGTTGTTCTGAATTAGTTGTTGGGATTGCCAGTATGCGTAAACTGCCTGATTTAGACGCTTTCGATCGCGGACAAATCGTAGGTGCACGACGCATGGGCCATTCAATTTCCGAAATCGTCAGACAGCTAGGATTTTCAAGGTCGACAGTGTCAAGAGTATACCAAGAATACATGGATGGTGGAAAAAAAACTAGCGATCGGGCAAACTGCAAAGGACAATTAGCCTTGACAGTGCGTGGTGAGAGACGGCTCAGGCGTATTGTACGTAGCCAGGGAAGCCAAACATTAGCTCAAATTACCACCCAGTTTAATGACGGTGCCAGTCGTACAGTCAGTAAACGGACTGTGCAACGCTCGCTTCACCGTATGGGTTTCGGGAGCCGTCGACCTACGAGAGTACCATTGCTCTATACTCGCCATCGGGCTGCACGTCTTGCCTGGGCAAGAGAGCACAGAGACTGCAGTGTAGAGGACTGGAAACGAGTAGCATGGAGTGATGAGTCTCGATTCCGACTACTTAACGCCGACGGGAGGCTGAGAATATGGCGTCAGGCTCATGAAGCCATGGATCCTGCATGCCTGGCTGGAGCTGTACAAGGGCATGGTGGTTCAATCATGGTCTGGGGTGTTTTTTCGTGGCACAGTTTAGGATCTTTGGTGCGTGTACCAACCTCCCTCAATGCAATTCGGTACGTAGAGTTGCTGGGTGATCACCTCCATCCGTTTATGCTGTTCTGTTATCCGCACGGTAATGGAGTTTTCCAGCAAGACAACTGTACCTCTCACAAGTCCCGGTTGGCTACTGGCTGGTTGGATGAGCATTCCTCTGACTTCTCTGTCATGAATTGACCACCTAGAAGCCCAGAATTAAATCCTATTGAGCATCTTTGGGATGTTTTGGAACAAGGCGTGAAAGGCCATCACACAGCACCAAAGAACCTTACTGAATTATGGACAGATTTAGCCAATATTTGGCAAGCCATTCCCGTGGAACGTTTCCAGAAACTTGTTGAATCTATGCCTCGTCGTGTGTCAGCCGTTATCAAGGCCAGAGGAGGCCCAACTCGTTATTAGGTAGGTATCCCTAATTCAGTGGCACTTCAGTGTATATGTATATATATATATATATATATATATATATATACGAGGGTTATTCGGAAACTAAGGTCCGTTTACTTATAAAACAGAAAACATTACAGATTTTTTCAAAAACTTTATTTTTTAAATTCCTTACATGTGTCTCTATTTTTCTACATAGTTTCCATATTTTTTTAAACATTTGTCATAACGTTCTACAAGCTTCTGTATGCTTAAGTCGTAGACGTCTGCCGCCTGTGAGGATAACCAGTCTTGAACTGCTTCTTTCACCTCGTCATCTGTGGCGAATCTCTTGCCGCCGAGAAACTCTTTTAGGTAGCGGAATAAGTGAAAATCAGTCGGCGACAAGTCTGGACTGTACGGTGGATGGTCAATCTGTTCCGAATAACCCTCGTATATATATATATATATATATATATATATATATATATATATATATATATATATATTGATATTGATATTGATTTTTTCCTTTTTCCTAATGCGGAGGCGCTTATCGTGAAGACATTCGCTTATAATTTACCGCAATTTTGCAGGCCGTTTTATTATGGGGGCACCATATAGGCGGACCAGCATTACCCCATATGAAAGGTTTTTATAAATTTTTAAACCCCGATGTGCCATGTTTGATTTTATTTCATTTAACTCTACTGGTGATTCCAAAATAGAAAAATAAGTCTAAAAGGTATCACAAAGGGGTAAACATTTTCTCATTAATCGTAAAGGTAAAGAATCATGCACAAAGAATGGTGAAGTGTATTAGAATCGTAGATCTCCTTGTCAGGCCACTTGTCGTCTCTCCGCTTTTGTATTGGAATCCTGTGTTCCGGGATATTTCTGTCTAGATAGCTTTGTTCGAGATGCCAACAGAAATTGTGTGGAGCCCAGTAAATGCAGCAAAGATCATGTTAACCTTTATGGTCGTGATCCGACAAATCATTATCATGTTGAAGTAATCATAACTGTAGCACCAACTCTTATTTACATCTGGTTTATTGATAGATTTAAATCTTGGTTAAATAAATCATTTACAAAGGTTCGTTCGTACGAACGTTACTACACTCATGAGAGCCGGGCTCATTCTTCAAAGTCCGTACGAGACCCTCTCTCCGTACGCGTGTTGACCCTTCAACAGTCCAAATCTATTCTCCCCTCCATTCGCCACACCCTCTTTATTTATGCATTCTTCTCAGCGCCTTCTCGAACCATCTATGGCGAATTTCCTTTCCTGCCGACTTTTCCAAGGTAAAAGGGCGCCGCTAATGGATTTCACAAATCATTCTAAATGGTTTGCGTCCTTTTACCTATTGTCGCACTTCTCCAAAGGTGTATATCGTTCGACACCTGTTTGCGTTTCTTTTGGGCTCATTGAAGACGCTATTACTCACGTTCATCAATTCCACTTAAGAATGGGAGACGAGAGTCTGACAGATCAGTTATTAAAAAAAAATTCCTGTTAGCCGTATGATTTTCATGTAATGTTCATGTACTTCACTGTACATACAAATTCTTTATCAGCTTCAACAAATTTACGCACTGTTGCTATTAACAGTAACTACAGTGGAGTCGCTAGCCAGTAATTAAGTCTATGGATTCTCGTAGTAAACCATTTTCTGAATGTACTGAATAATATTTGTTCCAGCTTGAAAAGGCTAAAAAGTGTTGGTCAAGTATAAATAATATTCTTAAGTAATTTATATGGTCCTACGGTGACTGCTTAGCACTCCTTGCTAGTAAATCATTAAAAAGTTAAAAACAGAATCAGAAAGTCAGTTTTAAGTAGAATCGTTACAGAAAATAATGGTTAACGAAATACTGATCATGAGTAAAGAAATACTGTTGCCACTTGAAAAATTCAATCTTGCTGAAATTGGATAAACTATTAAAAATAAGGAGTTTAGAAAAAGAGGCATCACAAAAAAAAGCGATAGGTGTCATACATGGAAGAAAATTAGTAAATATTCTTCTAAATTCAAATTCATATCAATTATTTAATTGAATTTTCAGGAGAAAGGTCCAGAAATCAAATAGTGAATGTTCACTGATGAAATTTTGCTGATGAACGTTATTGTAATTTCGAATTATATGCCCATGAAAAATGTCAATTAAATATTTGAAAACTCGATTTATGTGTTTTCCCTAGGGATTTGTGGCGAGAATGAGGAACACCAAACATGTGGAACCGCTTGTCCTTCAACCTGTGACAACCCTAGACCCGTTTGTATACAGGTGTGCAAAGAAGGATGCTTCTGCAAGAAAGGTTATATAAGAGAAAATGTCGGAGGCAAATGCATTCCTAAAAAGAAGTGTCGGAAAGGTGATACTTCTCAAATTTAAATTTAAAGTAATAATATGGATAATTTTTTTCAACTTTCAGGGGGAAGATTGTCGTAAATAGAGCACTATTCAGAAATAATAAAAAAAGTTAAGTTAATGATGTTGCTTTTATATACGACAAAGCCTTTCCATATAACACAAATTAAAGTAGTGTAAAATCAACCTTTGAATGCAGTTGCTGACTCAGCATTATGGCTGGTAGTAAGCCCGTCTGCACACGGAGCAACTCAAAAGAAACTGATAACTGACTCAAATCACAAACCAGTCCGTGATGAGTCGCAACCTATGTAATTGAATGGAGCCACGCACACGGCGCAACTGCTTACAAACCCGTCGGACAACCCGTCGGACGGGTTTGTAACCAGTTGCGCCGTGTGCGTGGCTCCATTCAATTACATAGGTTGCGACTCATCACGGACTGGTTTGTGATTTGAGTCAGTTATCAGTTTCTTTTGAGTTGCTCCGTGTGCAGACGGCCTTAATGTATATGGTATCGAGGAGAGAGAGTGTGAGACTATCTCACTCAAACAGCGCCACCAAACATCATCTATAATCATTTAAGCACAGTAGCGCTTCCTGACTGAAACTTTCTCAACATTTGTTCTGAGAAAATTGATCTTTAAATTGAACAACTGTATTGATCAACCATTGGCTTCTGTTTGTTTTTCCTGCTCCAGTGACGTAAAATGTATACTACGGACTTGGCTCACTATTGCATTGCAAAATAGGATCTTTTTACTATATTATGGCAGTGTTAGTACGAAATAACCAGAAAGTAGATTTGGTTCACTTTATCTCTGAGTCCTCCATACAACGGTAGACTTACCTCCATACAACGGTATGCAATTTTGTTCTTTGTTGACATAATTTTTATTTACAAATTTTGTTTAAATTTCTAGACAGCATATGGCACTAAAATAGGGTTTATATTTCAAATGTGCAAACATGGCAAAGAGATAAAATTTTTTAATCTTTAGTTTAAAATCCCTTTAGAGCAGGGGTGAACAACCCGTGGCCCGCGGGCTGCATGCGGCCCAAAGAAAGTATTAGTGCGGTCCAGAGAGAGAGAGCTCAAAGCGAAAAATTATTAATAGCCTGCCTCGATTTAAAGAGTAGAGATTTAAACCCGGGTGTTTGTAGTGGCAGGTTGTATCACTAACTAACGGGCAGCGTGAGTGGCGAATCCTAAATAAATGGGATAAATGAGAATGAAGAAATATATGGGATAGAATTTAATTATAAATGGGCTGATCTCGCTGTGATTGTACAGTAATTACTATTTACGTATTTATTTTAACATATAAAAATTATGGTTCACTCTTATGAGATACACTATCTGGCCAAAAGTATCCGGACACCCCCTAAAGAAGTGGATCTGGCAGGTGACGTAATTTGATGCGTAACCGAAAGCTATAAAAGTGTTGGTAGGGGTTTGTCAAGTCATACTTATGCATTTGTGAGATAATGAGTAAGTCAAAGAAGCTTAGTGACTTTGATCGTGGCATTATAATGGGATGACACCTTTGTGGGAAATCAGTTCGTGAAATTTCGGACATTCTACAGAAGCCAAAATCCAATTGTGAGTGATGTAATTGTGAAGTGGAAACGTCGAGGCAGTGAAACTGCAGAAAAACGAAGTGGCAGGCCCCCCAAAAAATTAGTGAACGCAGCCGTAGAACTCTGAAAAGGGTAGTGAAACAAAATTGCAAGTCCTCGTTGATTGAAATCACTTAGGAGTTCAAGTTCATCAGGCGTTAGTGCTAGCAGCAGGACTGTTCGTCGAGAGCTAAAAAACCTGGGATTCCATGGTCGTTCAGCCGCTCACAAATCGAACATCACTCCCCAGAATGCGAAGCATCGATTGCAGTGGTGCAAAGCTTGCCGTCATTGGACTGTGGACATGTGGAAAAATGTTTTTTGGAGTGATGAATCTCGCTTTAGGCAATCTGTCAGTCAGATGGACGCGTCTGTGTTCGGCGGATGCCCGGCGAGTGCTTCTTACGTGACTGCATTGTGCCGACTGTTAAGTTTGGTGGTGGCAGCATCATGGTGTGGGAGTGTCTTTCATGGTTTGGTCTGGGTTCCTTAGTTCCTGTGGTTGGAAACATGAACTGTGAGATGTATGTGGACATTCTGGACAATGCTGCTGTCCCAACTCTATATTTCCGGGAAGGCCCATTTCTCTTCCAGCAGGATAACAGCTCCATTCACACATCGAGACTTGCGCAGGCATGGTTTGACGAAATGGATGTGCAAAAACTAGACTGGCCGTCTCAGAGCCCCAATCAAAATCCCATTGAACACCTTTGGGACGAATTAGAACGCAGATTACGTAGCCAGCCAGATCGACCATCCTCACTGCCAGCACTCACTTCAGCTGTGATGGACTCCTGGAAGTCAATTCCTATGGACACCTATCAAAAACTGGTGGAAAGTCTCCCCAGACGTGTATAGGCTGACATCGATGCAAAAGGAGGACCAACATCATATTTATACATGCCTCAGGACTCTCCGAGTCTGTACCACCGGGCGTCCGGATACTTTTGGCCATATAGTGTATGTCGATTATAAAAACCGAAAAGATCGATTACCTGAAGAAAACTTTAAAGATTATGACAGAAATCTTGGACAGTGGGTGGTGATGATTCACCTGTGCGGTGAACCTGTTGAAAGCAATCAACGATTCTCACAGATGAAGTGCAAATGTCTTCATTGACAAGTGCCCCGAATTAAGGCTGTTGTGTACTAACCCTATTGGATTCGCTCACTTCAATGTTAACTTATGGAGAAAATGTGTCCAAAGTTTGCCGACTTGGATTTAAAGATTTTTAAAAAAAATATACTCTGTAATAGAGAAAGTAATTGTATAGGAAGACGCTGAGTAACAAGGGTTTTTTTGTTAGCAACCGTGATGGTAGTGAAATCATTTGAATTCTTCATTACAGCGGTACCTCGAACACATTGATTTACCAGAGCTTGAAATTTATTTCATTTTACAGTTTACTGCTTTGTTTACCATATATAAAGGATGCCCAGAAATAGGTGGTGTCCTAAAAACAATATTTCTTAATTTAAGGCTGTGTACTAACCCTACTGGATTCACTCACCTCAATGTTAACGTATGGAGAGAATTTGTCTATTATTTACAGATACATAAATACGGATAATCAGATAAAAATAGTATCTTCAAATAGCCTGAACTTTTCTGCACCTTGCAACTGGATTCATTTTATAAATTTCGTCCACCAAAGGAATTGGTGAGAGTTTAAAACACACTATACCAGATTCCCACTCCCCGAATAATTTGAATTTTAAAATATTATTTGCATGTTTTCAAAAATTAAAATGTCCCAAGGTGTAAAATTTCTTTCTCTATTACGGAGCAGAATTTAAAATTAAAAAAAATTAAGTTGGCAGTCCTTTTCTCAATTGGCTAACATTGAGATGAGGAAATACAATAGGGTTAGTACACAGCAGACTTAACAAACAACAACCAAAATCTTAAAACATAACAATTTATTGGTTTATTTACATTCTAAATATAAGCTGAATACGGGTATATAAAAAGAGCTCAAATTAATTTTTTTAAAGAGACTATATAAAACAATCTTAATTATTGTTAAAAAATACCAATATTGACCACAGTGATATACCTAACTCTGGCCATCAGGCCATTGGTGCACCTATAATTTAATCTTGGTGGGTGGGCGGGGGGCGAGTTGAACGGATAAAAATACAGTCGAACCTCCATATATCGAAGTAGCAAAATGCCGGAAAAAAATTCGATATATAGAAATTTCGATATATAGAATTGATCTTAGTTTTACCATAATTCTCCTAAAACATCAAAATTAAAGCTAATTTTCGTATACGAAACTCCATTTCCAATTTATATGTGAATCACATTAAATGAAAGTTAATAACTAAAAAATAAATTAATGTGAAAGATTTATTGAGTACTATATACCTTTAAAAAACAATAGTCCAGTTAGTGGTTACAGTGATCACAGTTACATTCTTTAAAAAAAAAAACTACGAATATCTTCCTGAACAGCCAGTTTTGCGGAAAGTTCATCAAAGAAATGCTCACTTTGAAGTCCACGAAGTATTGTTTCAAACGCCAAAAATTGGGAGATTTTATTTTAAAGTGGAATAAAATCTCCCAATATGTCGTGAAAAAAATTTCGATATATAGAGATTTTTTCGATATATAGAAGCAGTTTTTCTATGTAATGAACCTGGAGATTTGCTAAGAGTTCGATATATAGAATATTTCGATATAGAGAAGTTCGATATATGGAGGTTCGACTGTATTTATAATGCAAATTCAATATTCATAATGCAATTTCTTTTCTTTTCTCTCCAGAGCCTCTTGGCCCACACCCTGAGTGCGCCATTGAATCAGGCTTTTGCACTATCCGACGTATAAATAACTACCTAATGTAGATTCGTTGCTTTTTACACATACCAAACATGCTACTGGAAGTGCCTCTTTACCGTTGTCTTACCTATTTTGAAATCGGCTCATGTTTCGACCCATTTCTTGTTACGTATGATCTTGATGCTTAAAAATTTGAAAGAAAGTCTGAAGTAAATTTGAATTGTTGTGAATATTTGCTTTCGCCAAGGTCGGCGTTGCACGAAAAAAGGGGAGGTGTATATGAGCTGCGGACCTGCTTGTGGTGACGAGACCTGCGTCCGCCTCCCATATAAAATCGGGATCCCGTGCCAAAAGAAATGCAAAGCTGGATGCTTCTGTAGAAGTGGCCTTGTCCGAGATACCAGCGGCAACTGTGTGAAACCAAGTCAATGCAGTAACAGTGAGTCACTTTGAAAAATTACTAAGAGAAGCACGGTTATCTGTGCGATTTCCGTGTGAAGCGATGAAATCGGCTTTCATCGCTGCCAAAATTTGAAGTGGTCTATTACATTCGTTCACAAAAATGTATAATAATTTATGCTTAACTAGCTGAAAACCCGCGCTTCTCTACGGAGTACATTCAAATTAAATACAACTCTTTATATATAAATATATACATAGGTGATCAGATATACATAATATATAGCCTATGTCTATCTGGATTAATGTTCCTTTCAAACAGTGAAAGAATTTTTCAAATAGGTGCAGTGGTTCCGGAGATTACCCTCCACGTACAAAATCGCTCTCTCTTTATATATAAATATATACATAGGTGATCAGATATACATAATATATAGCCTATGTCTATCTGGATTAATGTTCCTTTCAAACAGTGAAAGAATTTTTCAAATAGGTGCAGTGGTTCCGGAGATTACCCTCCACGTACAAAATCGCTCTCTCTTTATATATAAGTATAGATGATCAGATATACATAATATATAGCCTATGTCCATCTGGATTAATGTACCTTTCAAACAGTGAAAGAATTTTTCAAATAGGTGCAGTGGTTCCGAAGATTACCCTCCACGTACAAAATCGCTCTCTCTCTTTATATATAAGTATAGATATTTATAAAAAAATCGTAAAGGATATGCATTTTTTTTTGGATAATATCCAATCGTCTGCTGCATTAGAAAGAGAAAAAAATATTTTTTTTGTCTATTTAGTTGTTACGCACGTGACGATAAATTTATTGAAAGTACCAGAAAAAGAAATCACGTGATCAGCATTTAATAAATTAAATTCTAAAAATTAATCTTTAAAAATTCACCAAAAATCAGGAAATGGAGGTAAAAATTCGAAAAAGATTTCATTTTGAAGGAATTTTTATGATCTTTCTCGTGATATAAATTTTATAACCGTCAATGTATTATTTTAAATGCAAACGTAAAAAAAGTTTAAAAAACAGCTTAAAAATTTAATTAAAAAAAAATCTAAGAAGAATTTTTGAAAAATCTTTCTTAGTGCACCCCTACACTATTAGAAGAATCGCCATGCAAAATTTCAGCCCTTTAGGTCCAGCGGTTTGGTCTGTGCGTTGTATGTCAGTCAGTCAGTCAATCAGTGAATGAATGAGTCAGTTACGGAACTGTTTTATATATATAGACTGATGTCGATACTTAGGCTAGGGACAATATTTTGTTTATTTTTATTTTTAGTATGCTATTAAGTCACACAACAAGAAATGTCTGCATTCATTTAAAATACAAAAATATCAAAGGAAAGGGCACCCCAGACTATAACGCCCTGTTGAGAGCCAGTGTAGCGTGCGATAGTGAGGACAGGATCCTCACGCTGCTATCGACGTCTCTAGACGTGGTCCTCAGGACACAGTTAGAAACGGGACTCGTCACTAAAGACTATACGTTCCCAGTTTCAAGTTGATCGCGTTAAACACCACTATAATCGGACTTGGCTGTGCACAGGCGTGGTATCAAGCCTACCGAAAATAAAGGAAGTAATATTAATGAAATGATTATCGAGCACAAACTATCAATACTTGTCCAGCGATTGCTTCAAAAGTTAATAACTTTCTCTGCCAATCTGATGTTATAACTTGGAAAATTTTTTCAAAGGCTACTGATTGTAATATGATTTAAAATTATAAATTATGGGCTTGGTGGCCCAGTTGGCAAAGGCAGCGAGCCAGTGACCTGAACGTCTCTGGTTCGATGCCGGTCTCTGATAAATCCACCGCTGTGTACGCTAAGGGCGGCTGGTGCATGAAAAATCTGTCATGGTTTAAATGTCCTCCAAGTTATAAAAATTTACCTGTGGAGAGGGTGGGGTCAAGCGTACCGGTCTCGTCACTTGACTCGGTTCAAAATTAAGGGAACGGTCCTTTAGTGAAGTCGGACTCCGACCCTTATGGGGCTAGTTAAAACCGAAGTTGCATCATTCTGTCCAGTAGCCTTTATGGACTTTATGGACTAAGTGCCTTTAAAGATTTTCCCAAGGGTTTGTTGTTGTTGTTTCTAATGCCCCTGGCCAGAAGTATTCCATACCAAGTCCATATAGGTTAGCGGGATGATGGATGCGGCTCCTTTTTATAATGACACCTCAAGGGTCGAAGTCCGATTTCGCCAGGCGTTACTTCAATTTTGACCGAGCATCCCCGGGGGGGGGGGGGCGACATCTTGGAGAGATCGTGCCCTCTTCCACTCTTTCTGACTCATAGCGGGTCTTTCTGTTCTACGTATTTAACGTGCCGATATCCGGCCTAGATACGGAGGTATTTAATATCGCTTGTCGGGAGTCGATCCGAGCACCCTCAGCACCGAAAGCCGACGCGCTACCACTAGGCTACCTCGGGTCCTGATATTATGATTATATTATGTTCAACTTCAGGGCTCAGTTCCAGTAGTTTTCGAAAAATTGTGAGTAGAGTCTAATTACCTGACAAAACAGAGTCCAATTTATCGACAAAATAATCTTTTCGGCCCTCTTCTTCTTTGAGTTACTTCGGCCCTTCCTAAGAGATTAATCCACAGAAATGGCCTTTTTAAAATTTAAGTGTTTTGAAGGGAAACACTGCAGAAATTGAATACCGATTGTTAAAAATTTAGTGGTGAGCACAATAATTTACTGATAAATCCACCACCGGAGTGATGAGCACAATAATTTACTGATAAATCCACCGCCGGACTGATGAGCACAGTAATATTTTTAAACAACATATATTTAAAAATCCTTAAATGTAAGCAAATACTTAATGTAGCTTCATGTTCCTATTTTTGCATCCAGATAAATGTGGCGTGAATGAGGAACACCAAACTTGTGGAACCGCTTGTCCTCCAACATGTGACAACCGAGATCCTATTTGTATTCAACAGTGCATTGATGGATGTTTCTGCAAGAAAGGTTTTATAAGAGAAAAAGACCGAGGCAAATGCATTCCTGAAACGCAGTGTCCCACAGGTGTGTTTTATCTTTATAAATTCAGAGTAGATGCAATTACCGACCTTATGCTACTTGCTTCTGTTCAGTTTTCAGAAGCGAGCTCATTGCCGTTGATGAGGGGCTTAATCACACACCGTCTGTTTCGGTCCCAAAGGTCTTTTGGATTGTGTCCGACAGTCGTAGCTCCATCCAATATCTATCTAACTGGCACGGTGAGGGAGACAAGACCGATATAGATATTCTTAACAAACTCAGGCATATCTCTTCCTTCTGTGACATACATCTACAGTGGATCCCTTCTCCCGTGGACCTTGCAGAAAATGACGTGGCAGACAGTTTGCCAAAGGAAGGTGCCGATGAGCCATTGTCTACTTCTCACTCTTCTCAAACGTTTGAAGAACAAGGCAGACATGGATTGTGTCCCCAGAACACTCTCGGTATCGGGGTGATCGTCCCGGAAGAACCTGTGCTCTCATCTGTGACAGACCCACTCAGACGGCACTCTCTCGTTTTTTTTCAGTGGTTATTTGAAGAGTGTCACATACAGCTTTGGTCGCAAGACTGATCCCGTCTGAAATAGCATTCGGACCAGGCCTCCTCAGCGCACATTCTCGAGTGCCTGGGGTTGACTCTCGATGACCTTTTTTCAGGTCCTCTTTTAGTATATGATTTTGTGCGGGTGAATGGACTTGTAGATTTGGTCTAGCTAGGGCTAGACGTGGAGATTAACAACGATCATCAACAACAACTACCGATATCGTACAGTGCATTGGTTCTTTACCCTTTTAAGTGTCGTCGACCCCTTTGATAATCTGGGGAAAGCGATGGTCCCCTCCTTATGATAATAAAGACTCATATCATGAATCCTTAAGAAAAAAAATTCAGGTAGTCTCTTCTAACGAAACTACCACGGGTTATTAACATAGGATTACTTATCGTTGCTTACCTTTTTTGTATTTATATAGGTATCTATATATATGTACTTATATATATATATATATATATATATATATATATATATATATATATATATATATATATATATATATATATATATATATATATATATATATATATAAAGCTTGTCTGTTTGTTTGTCCGCTATAGAATCATAGACTATTTCACCCACCGGGACCAAATTCGGCACAGTTAATGTTTAGGACCTGAGAAACTTAAATCAGGAAAAACGAAATTTGGGGCTCAATTAGTTTTTTAAAAATTAATTTTTTAATGATTTTTGTGCCCCTAAGTGCACCTCTTAAATGTGGATACAGCCCCTTCAACACAACCAGTCTAATTCGATGCGGGGGAAAAGAGGTTTGTTCTGAGGGGTGGTTTGAAAGTTGGTCTCAGGGTGACGGGAGGGGGGGAGGGCGAAGTGTTTATTTTGCGGGGGTGCAGCCCAGTATTTTTTTGATAGAATGCATGAAAGTTTTTATATTTATATATCTACCCGGGCAACGCCGGGCAATAATGCTAGTATATATATATATATATATATATATATATATATATATATATATATATATATATATATATATATATATATATATATATATATATATATATGTGTCAAAATTTTGACACATCTTGGTACTTTTCTGCTTAACTTGTCCAAGCGATAGACTGGGTTTGGCGCTCTGCCAAAATTATAACTCGCGAGGATGGACGGAAGGTTTTAGCGTCTGAAATTTTGCTTTCCAGAGGACTGTTATGGAGGATCGTAGTAGTACGCTAAAAAAATGGGAATGTAACAAAGCAACAAATGGTTTTAAAAACTTAATTATATTCGATTACATTCGTGCTCTAGATTGTGAAGGGTATGTATAAAATAAAATACAAAGGATTATAGAACATATCAATATAGTACAAAGACAATTGCACATTTAGTTGAATTCAAATTTAAAAACTATGGCGTGTTTTTTAAATTTTTCAAATTTAACGTATTCGTCAATTTTAGTTTCAAATAAAAAGTTTTGAAATTTGTGTTTTGCCACAGGAGGGAATTCATGGACTAGAATTCTCCTCCAAGTTGGCAGACCCCCCTGAAATTTGTTCCCAGATCCCAACCCTAAAGGAACCCATGGATAACAGGTTAAGAAACCATGGTATAGTAGTTAGCTCCCACAAACTGGGCTAGGGTTCGAATCTCGTACAAAGCATAGATGTTCCCTGTGATGTCCGCTCTTGGCGAGCAGTATTAGTCCATCTTTATGGTGCTCACATATTAAAGAAATCAATGAGTCCGCGGTGTGGATGGGTTAATGATTTTAGGACAAAGTACTTGCCAAGTTGGGAAAATAAATAGTAGATGTAACAATAATATGATTATTTCTATCTTATTTAGTCCTTTTGCTGTGAAGAAACAGTTAGAAATTGATGATTTTCTTAAATACGTAATCTATATATATAACAGTTCCGTGACTGACTGACTGACTGACTGACAGATAATGCACAGACCAAATCGCTGGACCTAAAGGTCTGAAATTTTGCAAGGCGATTCTTCTTATAGTGCAGGGGTACAATAAGAAAGATTTTTAAAACTTCACCTTAGATTTTTTAAATTAAATTTTTAAGCTATTTTGTAACTTTTTTTAAGTTTGCATATAATCTGAGGATTATAAAATTTATATCACGAGAATGATCATAAAAATTCCTTTAAAATGAAATCTTTTTCGAATCTTTACCTCCTTTTTCTGATTTTTGGTGAATTTTTAAAGATTAATTTTTAGAATTTGATTTATTAAATGATGATCACGAGATTTCTTTTCTTTTTGTGATACTTTAAAATAATTTTGCGTCACGTGCATAACAACGAAATAAATTGACAAAAAAGTATTTAAATACAATAAAAGATAAAATTTAACCACTAGACTAATGGAGGTTTTTTAAGAATTTAATTCAAATTAGTATGTTTTATGGATATTAAATTAAACCTATATATAAAACAGTTCCGTGACTAACACAGACCTCGCACACACTAAACCACTGGACCTAAAGGGCTAAAATTTCGACAGTGCATTCCTATAATCACATGGATAGCCACTAAGAAAATATTTTTGGAAATTGCAGCCCTAAAGGGGTAAATTGGGTCACTCCAATACATTTGTGTGGAAAGTCGTACTCTTTGCGACTATACTCGGCGTCTCTTCTTTGTGTGGATGTCCGTCAAAAAAATAGTTGAGGAAATTTTGGTTATTGACGGGAAAAATGTTCCTCAAACTGTACTATATTAACTGTACTGTACTATATTCTTTAGTATGTTCTATTAGATTTAATTTGAATATTTTCTTCTACATTATTTTGTATATAAAAATATCCGTTACGATTTTCTTTGTAATTATCCTAAAATGTACTCCGTAGCGAAGCACAGGTATTCAGCTAGTTACTCTACAAGAGAACAATGCTTCTTTGTTGTCAGCAGAGGAATTGACATAAAGCTTAATAAATTTATAAAAAAAAATCAACTTATGCACCCTTATGTCAGTTCTAACGCTTCGGCTGGTATTGTGTTATTGCTATTGTGATTCTTGAGTCGAAATAAAATAAGAATTACTGATTTCTAAAGACTTTACACCAGGGGTGTCAAACTTGCGGCCCGGCCAATATATTGGTACACAATAATATATAATAAAGTAACCGACGCAGAATTATAATAAGATAGGAAGAATTTGCTAAATGTTTTTTAATGATACTCTTTTTTGCTATTATTAAACAAAATGCATATATGTATGTTGAATATACTGTAATTAGGTAAATAAACCTACGTTTCTATTAATATTGATTTTTTTTGCGGCCCACCTATAGTTAAACCTTGTTTGTTTGGCCCAAGGTAGCCTTTGAGTTTGACAACCCTGCTTTACACTGTGTGTTTGTCTCTTTATCGCGATGTTTTCTTGTGGTAACTCATTCCCTTTACAGGATGTCTCAAGTTTTTTTCAAAATTTATTTTCAAAAGAGAAAAAAAAATCTTACAGCTTTGGATATAAAACGCTTTCTAAGTGTGGTTTATCATACAAGCAGAGCTGGAAAATGAAAAACTTCTGTCTCCGATTCCAACTTCAGCGGCATGTCCCTTCTTAGCTGACACATTTTTTTATGCAGGGAGGAGTGTATATGGCAATAATAATTGAGAGTATAAATTTGTTGTGTTGACGTTGTTACTTATGCTCCCTGGCTGGATTTTCCAGACCAGGTACGTATAAGCTTGCGGACTGAGGGGTGCGGCTCCGGTTTACAACGGCACCACAAGGGTTGGAGTCCAACTTTAGCCAGGTGCCACCCCAATTTTGACCGAGCATCCCCAGGGGGACACCTGGGGGGTGTACATTCTCCTACCCTCTCTGACCTCATAGAAGGAGGATTCGGTCTGCCGATTTAACATGCCCATATCCGGCGTAGATACGAAGGATTTAATGGCATCCATCGGGATTCGAACCGAGCATCCCCAGTTCCAAACTCAGCGCGCTACCACTTGGTTAACTCGGGGACACCTAAGTTTGTTGTAAGAAAGTTTTCCGAACAAGTGAAGTAAAAATGTTAGTAATTTCGAGTTTCGCTTTTTGTCATTCAAACTGAGATCTTCCAGTACATATCAACTTGAAAGATGCTGAAAAGATTTTGGGTGCATATCTTGCTCGTCCAGGAACTTGCGAGGAATTTTGCCATGTCCTTGTACTGGCAAAATTTCTCGCAAGTAAAGTAAAAATGTTAGTAGTTTCGAGTTTCGGTTTTTGTTATTCAAACTGAGATCTTCCAGTACTTATCAACTTGAAAGCCGCGGAAAAGATTTCGGGCGGAAAGATTGCCCGTCCAGGAACTTGCGAGGACTTTTGCCTGTCATATCCCTGTGCTGGCAAAATTCCTCGCAAGTAAAGTAAAAATGTTAGTAGTTTCGAGTTTCGGTTTTTGTTATTCAAACTGAGATCTTCCAGTACTTATCAACTTGAAAGACGCGGAAAAGATTTCGGGCGGAAAGATTGCCCGTCCAGGAACTTGCGAGGACTTTTGCCTGTCATATCCCTGTGCTGGTAAAATTCCTCGCAAGTAAAGTAAAAATGTTAGTAGTTTCGAGTTTCGGTTTTTGTTATTCAAACTGAGATCTTCAAGTACTTACAAACTTGAAAGATGCGGAAAAGATTTAAGGCGCAAAAACTTGCCCGCCCAGGAACTCGAAACGAATTTGGCCAGCTATGTCCCTGTGCTGGCAAAATTTCTCTCAAGTAAAGTAAAAATGTTAGTAGTTTCGAGTTTCGGTGTTTGTTATTCAAACTAAGATCTTCCAGTACTTATAAACTTGACAGATGCGGAAAAGATTTCGAGCGCAAATATTGCCCGTCCAGGAACTTGCAAGGAATTTTTCTAGCCATGCCCCTGTGCTGGTAAAATTCCACAAAGCATCAATAAACGCAGTTTATTGATGCTTTGGGGAAATGATATGGTTAGAAATATTGAAACCAAACAACTTATGTGACTCGGGAAGCTCTAAAACTTCTGAAACGGAGTAACTTGATTTTAGGTGGACATTTTACGGGGTTGGAATCTCTGCATACTGTAAAATTTTATTATTGGGAAAATTACTTAAAAATTTAAAAGGAGAAAGTGAATTTCAACTATTTTACGTTGATAATAACTTTAAGGTATTGTCAACGTAAATACCTTACGCTGGTATTTACGTAAGGTAATATACACCTTACGTAAATGTTCTATTTGACATCCCTTATTCTGAACTATCTTTCGACACCGCAATTTCCAGGATAATAATGCCTTTTGAAGTGTCAGAAGAGGTATTCTATCCCATTCCTCCTGAACAGCTTTCCAGAGTCCTGTAAGGGTTTTGGGACGACGTTTGGATAATGCAGATTTTAAAAGTCCGAAAGCACAAAAATCCATAGGTGATACATCGGGAGATTTAGTAGGGATATCAGTGAAGGGTATGGCCTTGATACCAGTTTTTTGTTCCATTTCTTTTAAGAAATTTACAGTGGATTTTGATGTGTGACTGCTAGCTTTGTCCTGATGGAGTCTCACAGATTGATGGCACTGTGGGTAAAGCGATGGTATTTCATTCAGAAAAATTGGCGATAAAATATGTTCCTGATAGTATTTGGAGTTAATCTTGACATTTTTTCCACTCTCTTTATTTTTAACTTGCCATTATAAGAAAAACTAGCAACAATCATGAATCCCTTAGAAAAACTTTCTTTCGATTCTTTGAACCATGAACTTAAATTTTTTCTCCCCTTTTCAGATAATAAATGGCTCTTTTTTTTGTGGCAATCATTTAAATACACCCATGATTCATCTATTGTGACAATTGTTTTCCATTTTTCTTTGGATAAGTGTTTTTCATATAGAATTCTGCAGCGTGTCCTGCGTTCAGCGATATGATTTGGAAGAAGACGATGCACATTGCGTTTTTTCGCTTTCTTAATATTTAAATCAACGTTTATCATTTTGTTTACAGTGGACACCGAGCATTTTAATTATTTTGCAACTGTCCTTTGACTAGGGGGATTTTCTTTTAACATTAAACAACGTACCTTTGCAATAGTCGAAGATGTCCGTTTTTTCCTTGGATACTGGTTTGGAATTTTTGTCCCACTTGAGGCTCCAATTTGACGTTTTTTTCCTTTCTTGTTGACGATATTACCTATCGACGCTTTAGATATCACAAAACCATGACTCTCACATCGTTTTTGGATAACGGAGTATGCACATTTCTCTTCGGAAAGAGCATAAATGTAGCCTTCGAACCACTGCTTTGTTAAAAACGCCGTTTTGAATAAAAACAAAACTTTCAAGCCGCAGACGATAATTTTGACTTTTAAAAACATAGTACAATTGCAATTATTTCTTTTGCAGGAAACGATTTTTTATTACCGCTTACCAAAATCGTCTAAAAAATGTGCGAACAGCCTCTGTATACGTTTATTTGGCGCGTTCAATACCAATACAATATTAAACATACCAAGGAAAATCTTCTATAACATTGTGCAAAGTCTTGCCTTAATATTAATAATACCTTAATACTTGGTTACCATTTTGGTAATTATATAATGTAAAATTGTGAAAGTAAATTTTCCGTATTTCAGTTGCATTTAACGTTCAACCATTTCAGAAACCTGTAAGGAAGATGAACAGTACTACGAATGTACTCCGAGTTGCAAAAACACGTGCAAAAATTATTTCAATCCCGGGATACGTTGCGCATGTGGACCTCCTGGCTGTTACTGCAAAGAAGGATTAGTTAAGAACGATTACGACGGGAAGTGCGTAAAGCCCGAGCAGTGCCCTGGACAGATCCCAAGTAAGATGAAAATAATTTTACTTTAATTGGCTCCTGAAACTGTGTAACTTGTCTTCAGGGGGAGATTTTGCTTAATTGGAATCTCTGAATAATATAATTTTTTCCATGCTTTTATTAACTCGCTTTCTTGTTTGTTTGTGTGTTTGTATGTTTGTGTGTTTGTCAAGTACAAATCTTGCAATCGATTTTTAACTAACTTCCCGACTAGCTAGACATTTGAAACTTTTAGAATAGCTCAGAACACGATGACAATGCATTCGTTTGATACTTTTAGCCATCTTTAAGCAGGATTGAATTCATTTTCAGTTAATTTTGTTTTGTAGAATGGTGCAGCCATCTATCGAGCGGGACGGGAACGAAAAGTTAAAAGCAAGTTAACTTCCAATTAACTTCATTTTCTGTCAATTTGATGGGATAATTGATCAAAAATTAAAAAAAAAAATATTTATTAGTACATAGAATTGTCAAGTTTATATGATTCAACAGAAAATGGTATATAAAAAGTTCTTTTTATCTTGAAATTATTTAATGTTAAATAAATTTTTGATGTTAATAAAATTACATACAAATTTAATAGGTAAAGTAAGTTCAAACTGTTTTATGTTGATTATAATTTAAGGGTTGTCGTATTAAACAACAAGAAAATATTTCTTTTTACATTGTGCATTACCACAGTTCAAAGCTTTGTCACATTATATTAAATAGCACCTTAACACATGGTTACCATTTTCGTAATCATGTAACATAAAATTTTGAAGACAAGTTTAGCACTTTCAGGTCTGACCTATTTCGACCATATGTCTCCCTCTGGGCTGAGGGGTTTTGGTATTTTTCGTTATTTAAAAAAAAAATACTTTGAAGAGATATATCTTAGTAAATTTTTTATTAGAAATTTTAAACTGATTTTATTCATAATGTAGAAACTATTTAAATTTACTGAGAAGTAATATTTAATGAGAAATTATTGAAAAAATATTTAAAAAAATACTTTGAAGAGATATATCTTAGCAAATTTTTTATTAGAAATTTTAAACTGATTTTATTCATAATGTAGAAACTATTTAAATTTACTGAGAAGTAATATTTAATGAGAAATTATTGAAATAAGGGAATTGAAAAATAGGATTGCCTGCCAGAACCTTGCCTACTGTGCGAGATTAGGAGGGGGGGGGGAAAGAGAGAGAAAAAGGTTTGTCAGGTTGGGGATTCGATCTCGCAACCTACAGGACAGGAAAAGCCCGCGATACCGCAGTGCTACTGTTTACACAGTAGCAAGAGGGAAATTACTATTCAAGAGCAAGAGACGCTCTAGGTCTAACACTAAAATTGATTAATTAAATTTAATTAATGAATTAATATTTGAAAAAACTGTATTAACATCAAGTGTCATCCACTACAAGTTTAAAAAAATGTATTTGAACTTGAGTGGATGAATAAAAAGTACTTTTATTAACGAATGAAAATTTGAACAAGATATATATATAGAGAGAGTGTGAACTAATAGTAGGAATTGAAAAATCGTTTACGAGACATCGTTAAACACAACAAATATGGCGACCGAACGTTCAAAATAACTCTGATTTGAATTTTGATTTTAGATCGTTTCATAAATTTACATCTGTTAGGTGTTGTCATCTGTATTTTTTTTTTTAAAAGTAGAAGGTTTATAGATAATATCTGAACTGACGGAAAACGTATATAATTAGCAATTTTGTAGTTCAGAAAGTTGAAAGTTGGCCCCGAGAGACTCTCGGGCTGAGTTCGCTTCGAAGAAAATTGGGAGCCCGAGTGACACTCCGGCTTAGACCTCAAATTGTTAAGTTCCGTTTAATCTTTCATCATTTCAGACACCTGTAGGGAAGACGAACAGTACTACGAATGTACTCCCAGTTGCAAAAACACGTGCAAAAATTATTTCAATCCCGGGATACGTTGTGGATGTGGACCACCCGGCTGCTACTGCAAAGAAGGACTAGTTAAGAACGACTACGGGAGGTGCGTAAAACCCGAACAGTGCCGTGGACAGAAACCAAGTAAGATGGAAATGTTTTTATTTTAATTGCCTCTCCTTTTTTTTCTTTATGTAAAATAGTTATTGAAGAAATGAGACTACAATAGGAATAATCTCAATTAACAAATTTTGAGTATTTAGGGGACAGTGGACCTTCAAACCTAACTTTTTGTGTTTTGAATGGATTTGCTTGAAATTTGAATACGTTATTAGTACCATAGATATGTAAAAGTGGTTAAAATTTAAAGATGAAATATTAATAATTTAGGAATTATGAAGTATTAATTATATCAAAAATTGCCCTAATTAAAAATGTTCCATGCGCATTTATTTTGCATATAATACGGTAATTTTTGTTTACAGGATACCTTATAGAACTAACAATGAAACTTATTGCTTATTTTAAGCATTCATTAAAAATATAAAGAGAAAAAATAATAATAGTGAAAGCACCCTTTTTATTACGCAAAATACCTATAAATCATCTTTTCAAGTACAAAATTTAGAAATTCTGAGCTACGAAGCATAATTTTTTTCAATAAGATTTATTTGATATACAGATAAGTATATAAAAATTAAATTTCAAAGCAATACGATAGTTAGAAATTCACCTGGAGGAGTTTGAATATTCGTATGACATGAAAATTTTTATTTTGAGAAAAACTCATTTAAAGTTATTGCTATTAGTAACCACATAATATCTAAATTAAATAAAAATGCCTATAACTAGGAAAGTAATCACAGAAATTAACAATTCTTTTTCCAACACATTCCTATTCGTCCGTAGTTTCACAATTCAATAAAATAAAAAATTCGAGTTTTTGGATAAATTTCACAATTTTGAAAGTCCACTGTCCCCTTGACCTTTCTCATGACAGTTGTTTCCTTTTGAAATTAGATTCTGATGCATAATTCTCTCTGATTGTCAAAGGAACTCACTTTAGATGCAGAATGTATGGAATTTAGGATTAAATATAACTAGGAAAATTTTTAACACCGGATTTCATTTACAACATAAACCTCTCGTAAAATTAGTTCAATGAACGATAACTATTATCAGAATATTAAAGGAAGTATATGACATCTTTTTGGGGGAGGAAATATATTAGCATAGTCATCACTCTATATACTTATACTAGCTGAATATACGTGCTTCGCTACGGAGTACATTTTAGGATAATTACAATGAAAAAATAATGAAATTGCTTTTTACAGGATTTCCTTATAAACAATATTTTTTGTTCCTTCAATGGGCGGAACTAATATTACCAGGCTCGTCCGCGAACTTACGTGTGAGCAAGCTACGAAAAACTGACCGTGGGATAAACAATTTTCTCCTAAATCTACGCCAGATTATTTTAAAGTTTGGCTTTGAGACTTTATTATAGTCATGGCGAAGCATACTTTGAGGGGAAATTGCAGTTTCTAAAACTCAAGGGGGAGGTCATTGGGAATTACAGGAATGCGTGGCACGAACACTTTTTCTCCGTGAGCTCACACGGTTAAAATAATGGCTTCGATTAAATTTTTATGCGGGGCTTTGACTTGTAGTCTAGTGCCATTACACAATTTCGGTGGTATTAAATTCTGAAAGAGCATTACAGTTGTGCCCTTCCGCAAAGAGAGCTTATGGTATGGAAGACCCGGTGGTTTAAGGGAATTTAAAAACTACCAGATAGTTAACGGCAACATCTGAATTACAGACAGTGTCTATCGACTATTAAAATTTCAGCCCTTTAGGTTCAGCGGTTTTGTCTGTGCGAGGTCTGTCAGTCAGTCACGGAACTGTTTTATATATAAGTTTAATTTAATATCCATTAACCATGCTAATTTGAATTAAATTCTTAAAAAACTTCCATCTAAATTAGTCTAGTGGTTAAATTTGATCTTTTACTGTATTTTAATATTTTTTGTCAATTTATTTCGTTGTTATGTACGTGACGCAAAATTAATTTAAAGTACCACAAAAAGAAATCTCGTGATCAGCATTTAATAAATTTTAAAAATTAATTTTTGAAATTCACCAAAAATTAGAAAATGGAGGTAAAGATTCGAAAAAGATTTCATTTTAAAGGAAGCTTTATGATCTTTCTCGTGATATAAATTTTGTAACCCTCATATTATGATTTTAAAGGAAAACTCAAAAGAATGTTACAAAAAAAGTTTAAAAATTTAATTAAAAAGAAATCTAAGAAGAATTTTCAAAAATCTTTCTTAGTGCATCCCTACACTATAAGAAGAATCACCATGCAAATTTCAGCCCTTTCGGTTCAGCGGTTTGGTCTTTGCGTTATCTGTCAGTCAATCAAGGAACTATTTTATATACTAGCTGAAAACCTGCACTTCGCTACGGAGTACATTAAAATTAAATACAACGGTCAATGTATGCAATTAAAACCAAAATAATATATATATATATATATATATATATATATATATATATATATATATATATATATATATATATTTATATATATTTATAATAAATACAACGATCAATGTAAGCAATTGATGTAAAAAAAAACCAAGAAACTATATTTATAAAAAAATCGTAAGGGATATTTTTATAGACAAAATAATGTAGAAGAAAATATTCAAATAAAATCTAATAGGATATACTAAAGAATATAGTACAGTTTGAGGAACATATCTTTTACTGTATTTTAATATTTTTTGAATAATGTCCAATCGTCTTCTGCATTAGCATGGAAAAAATATTTTTTTTGTCTATTTCATTGCTATAGACGTGACGATAAATTAATTAAAAGTACCAGAAAAATAAATCACGTGATCAGCATTTAATAAATTAAATTCTAAAAATTAATCTTTAAAAATTCACCAAAAATCAAAAAACGGAAGTAAAGATTCGAAAAAGATTTCATTTTAAAGGAATTTTTATGATCTTTCTCGTGATATAAATTTTATAACTCTCAAATTATTATTTCAAATGCAAACTTAAAAAAAGTTACTAAAACAGCTTAAAAATTTAATTTAAAAAAATCTAAGAAGAATTTTTCAAAAATCTTTCTTAGTACACCGCTACACTATAAGAAGAATCCCCATGCAAAATTTCAGCTCTGTATGTCCAGCGGTTTGCTCTGTGCGTTGTATGCCAGTCAGTCAGTAAGTTACGGAACTGTTTTATATATATAGATATTGATTAAGGAATTATAATTACTGAATATTGATTCATTTTATACGATTTCATCTTAATTTTTATTTTATTTTGTATTTTATTTCAAATTAGCTAAATTATGCGGCTATTATTTAAATTTAGCATACTAAAAACTCTAGCATATTAATCTCTAGCATACTAAACACACGTACTGCGGTTTTCATGATGGGAAGTTGGGCAACTACGAGAAATTAATTTTACTTGTACAGTGCTGTATTAGTACTGCTAGACTTTTTTTTATTGTTTTTTACTCTAATTTCTAAAATAATTGATTTTAATATTTTCGATAATGTATTTAAAGACCTTTAAGGATTTTGAAATTAATTTAATGAACAATCAATTTTGAACACCTCTTTGCTGAAAGAAAAGCTCGAAAAGAAAAATTTGATCCTTATTAGTTCCGAAACGTTTTATTCCGCCAATTAAATTTTAAAGAATTATGGTTCTCTTAAGTTCAATGATATAGTTGTCAACTACGATAAATTAATTGTATTTGTGAGGTGGTGTATTAGTAAACACCATCATTATCTATATAATAGAAAGTAACCCGTCATTTTGACGTCATAATACTAATAATGACGTCATAATGGAAAAAGTATATGAAAGTTAAAAAATATCCCGAATTATCTAACAATATTGCATTTAATCCACACCTTGTAAAAGCAAACGCTTTCATTATTTTTTATTTATTTAGTTTTTCATGCGATTGGAGTAGTAGACTGCCATCCAACCCGTCATTTTGACGTCATAATACTAATAATGACGTCATAATGGAAAAAGTATATGAAAGTTAAAAAATATCCCGAATTATCTAACAATATTGCATTTAATCCACACCTTGTAAAAGCAAACCCTTTCATTATTTTTTATTTATTTAGTTTTTCATGCGATTGGAGTAGTAGACTGCCATCCAGTTTTTTACAGCTCACTACGCGATATGAATACTTGAGCTACTTGATTCATTCACATTCAAGTTTGTTTACTTTCAGAATTCATCACAAAAGTAAACAGATTTTTAAAAACTGTTAAATATACAGCTAAAAACATCCAATTGTTTTTAGTTCTGAATGTTTTATAGAAAAATAGGCTGAACAAACGTGATTTGATGGAGAAGATATTAATTTTTAGGTAAGAAAAAATTCTGATCCACATCTGAAATTGAAATTAAGCCTAACCGTCTGTTTGTTTACTGAGGGCTTCAATTGAAAGATGAGTACAGCCCGGAAGTGTTATACAGAGACATCGGCTATTATATATATAATTTAAAGCAGTTTCTTGACTGATAGATAATGCACAGACCAAACCGCTGAACCTAAAGGGCTGAAATTTTTCATGGCGAATTTTCTTATAGTGTAGAGGTGCACTAAAAAAGATTTTTGAAAAATTCTTCTTAGATTTTTAAAAATTAAATTTTTATGCTGTTTTTGCAACTTTTTTTAAGTTTCCATTTAAAATAATAATCTGAGGGTTATATAATTTACATCAGGAGAATGATCATAAAAATTTATTTAAAATGAAATCCTTTTCGAATGTTTACGCCATTTTCTGATTTTTGGGTGAATTTTTAAAGATTAATTTTTGGAATTTAATTTATTAAATGCTGATTACGAGATTTCTTTTCTTTTTGTGATACTTTAAATTAGATTTGTGTCACGTGAATAACAACGAAATAAATTGAAAAAAAAGATATTAAAATACGGTAAAACATAAAATTTAACCACTAGACTAATTGAGATGGAAGTTTTTCAAGAATTTAATTCAAATTTGTATGTTTTATGGATATTAACTTAAACCTATATATAAAACTGCAATTTCCCCTCAAAGTATGCTTTGCCATCATGATAAATAAGTCTGAAGGCCAATATTTAAAATATGCTGGCGTAGATTTAAGAGAAAATTGTTTCTCCCACGGTCAATTTTACGTAGCTGGCTCACGAGTATGTTGGCGAACGAGCTTGGCACGAGCTCCACCCAATAAAGAAACAAAAAATATTGCCTATAAGGAAATCCTATAAAAGCAATTTTTTCATTTTTTCATTGTAATTATCCTAAAATGTACTCCGTAGTAAAGCACGGGTATTCAGCTAGTTCCATATAAGCAGAACACCATGTCGTCCAAAAAAACTCAGATAAAAAGAAATCGTGGTACTATTTCTCCTACTTATCTATATATATAAAACAGTTCCGTAACTGACTCATTCATTCACTGACTGACTGACTGACTGACATACAACGCACAGACCAAACCGCTGGACCTAAAGGGCTGAAATTTTGCATGGCGATTCTTCTAATAGTGTAGGGGTGCACTAAGAAAGATTTTTCAAAAATTCTTCTTAGATTTTTTAAAATTAAATTTTTAAGCTGTTTTTGTAACTTTTTTTACGTTTGCATTTAAAATAATACATAAGGGTTATAAAATTTATATCACAAGAAAGATCATAAAAATTCCTTCAAAATGAATATTTTTTCGAATTTTTACCTCCATTTCCTGATTTTTGGTGAATTTTTAAAGAATAATTTTTAGAATTTAATTTATTAAATGCTGATCACGTGATTTCTTTTTCTGATACTTTAAATAAATTTATCGTCACGTGCAAAAAAAAATAGACAAAAAAATATTTTTTTCTTGCTAATGCGGCAGACGATTGGACTTTATTTTGTCTATAAAAATATCCCTTATGATTTTTTTATAAATATGTTTTTTTTACATCAATTGTATACATTGATCGTCGTATTTATTATAAATATATATATATTTATTTTTTTTGGAATTAATTGCATACATTGACCGTTGTATTTAATTTCAATGTACTCCGTAGCGAAGCGCGGATTTTCAGCTAGTTAGTTTATAATTCGATAAACTTACGATGACCTTAAATAAAGAGTTGAAAATCATCACGAAATGAGTTTTTATACTCCCAAATTTTATTGGAAAAAGTTTGCCCGCTAAAAAGTAATGGTTTGGAATTCTGCATAAATGTGAAATAAAAAGCAATTTCTCTTACTGAAATTTACATCATTTTAAAGAAATGTTGTCATTGAGGACTCACTGTGCTTTACAAGAACACATTAAACAACAAAAATAAAAGGATTGATTTTTTCATTCATTCTAACTGCTATGCAAATGAAGAACAAAAATAAATCTCCTGCTGACTAAACTTGAACTGTTAAGGCGCTGTGTAATAACCCTATGGGATTCGCTCACCTCAGTGCTAACCTATGGAAAAAATGTGTCCGAGGATTGCCGACTTGGATTGAAATTTTTTTTCAAAAATTGTACTCTGTAATAGAGAAAGAAATTTTACACTTTGGAGCATTTTTCGTTTAAAAAAATGCAAATAATATTTAAAAATTTAAATTATTTGGAGAAAAAATATGGTATGAATTCCTTTGGGAGGACGAAATTTATAAAATGGATCCTGTTGCAAGGCGCAGAAAAGTTCAAGCTATCTGAAAATACCATTTTTATCGGATTATCAGAATTTATGTAGCTGTAAATAATAGACACATTTTCTCCATAAGTTAACATTGAGGTGAGCGAATCCAGTAGGGTTAGTACACAGCTGCTTTAAGACAAACTCTTCTTCATATCTCTATTGTAGAAAAACTGTAGAAGGGTATTCAATGCACTATTTATTTAAACTTTTCTTTATGGGGTGGGACAGCATGTGTCCCAAGAATGAATATATATATATATATATATATATATATATATATATATATATATATATATATATATATATATATATATATATATATATATATATAAATATATATATATATATATATATATATATATATATATATATATATATATATATATATATATATATATATATATAAATATATATATATATATATATATATATATATATATATACATATATATATACATATACATATATACCGGGTGGCCATAATTAAACTGACAGTGCTCACAGTGTTCTGTAGCGCGATCTATTTGCGAGAATGACGCCACATTTTGTAGGAAGATTAAACAAGACGGGGGACGAAGGATTCTGCGAAAAAATAAATTAGTTCCAAAAGTCACCGCTAGGGGAATATTTGGCGCTGTGTAATAGAAAATAGAGTGTTAACAATTGCAAATTAATACGGAATAAAATTACCTTTTATTATGCACATTTTCTTATTTAGTTCAAGTGCAATATGGCAACACTTTTAAAAAAGCGTAAAATCTACATAAACACCGATAAAGTCTCGTGATCTGGAATATCACGTACGCTGAGCAGAAGAAGAAGTTCTTTATTCAAATTTCACGTTACATACATTGGCACAGTGCCAGCTGCTTGGGTTTTAAAAGGCAATGTGTTACGTTTCGAATCAATCGGATTGAAAGTTTATGTGCAATGTCTTCTTCTTTAGTCGAGCGTGCGTTACTGGTCAAATTCTTTTACCTCAACCAGTGCAACGCGTCAGCCGCTCTTCGTGCTTTTAGAACGCACAAAAAAATGTGTAAAGGTAACGGTCCTGTGTCAGTTAATGGGCTAAAAGCAATGGTTGCGACGTTTGAGAAAACAGGTTCTCTGAAGGTTCAGTCAGGCAGAGGACGAAAACCTGTACCACAGGATACAATCGAAGCAGTTGCCACGGCGATTGTCGACAGAGGACCAGACAATATTGCTGCCACCTCTAGCGCTCGTGGATTAGCTCGGAATATGGATATGTCTTACAGTACGGTATGGAAAATCTTACGAAAGATTATCAACTTCTATCCCTACAAGATCAGCCGTGTACAGGAGTTACTGTACCCCGACTATGATAAGCGATTGACTTTTGCTCTCACCTTTCTTGCCAGAATGGAGGTGGATGATGCTTGGCCGTGGAAAATCTTATGGGGAGACGAGGCCCAGTTTTACTTGCATGGAACTGTGAATACCCAGAACTGCCGAATTTGGGATGACAAATCACCACATGCAGTCACAGAAATTCCCTTACATTCACCAAAGATAACTGTTTGGTGTGGGTTCACAGCGGAATTTATCGTAGGTCCATTCTTCTATGAGAACATTACCCCGACAGGACCGGAAACCTGTTCTGTTACCGGAGAGAAATATCGCCTCATGTTGAACAGCTTTGTCATTCCGGCACTTCAGCAAAGACAATGCCTGGGAGAAATCATTTTCATGCGAGATGGAGCCCCTCCACACGTTGCTGTACTGGTGCAACAGCTGCTACGACAGAAATTCACAACAAAAAGAGTCATTAGCCGCTACTTTCCAACTGCATGGCCACCTCGGTCGCCTGATCGTACCCCATGCGACTTCTGGCTATGGGGTTACCTTAAGTCCAAGGTCTATCAAGGAGTGGTCCAGGACCTGGCTACGTTGAAGGATAACATATCACGGACTGTACGGGAGATTCCTGCAGACATGTTACTTTCTGCTGTTGTGCATACTGTGCACAGAATGCAATATGTGGTCCACAACAACGGCAGCCACATTGAACCTCATTTGAATGCAAAATAAAAGGTAATTTCCGTATTGATTTGCATTTGTTAACACTCTATTTTCTATTACACAGCGCCAAATATTCCCCTAGCGGTGGCTTTTGGAACTAATTTATTTTTTCGCGGAATCCTTCGTCCACGTCTTGTTTAATCTTCCTACAAAATGTGGCGTCATTCTCGCAAATAGATCGCGCTACAGAACACTGTGAGCACTGTCAGTTTAATTATGGCCACCCGGTATATATATATATATATATATATATATTTTATATATATATATACATATATATATATATACATATACATATATATATACATATATATATATATATATATACATATACATATATATATATATACATAGACATATATATATACATATATATATATATATATATATATATATATATATATATATATATATATATATATATATACACATATACATATATATATATATATATATATATATATATATATATATATATATATATATATATATATATATACATACATATACATATATATATATATATATATATATATATATATATAACCCCTTAATGACCGTTCTTACAAAGGGGTATGAAATTTCCCGTTCTAAAGAGGGAATCGAAAATAGTGGGCCCGTAAGCTAAAGGTTAATACTAGTTGGTACCCGTCAAAACATGACGGCTGGATAGTAAATAAATGTACTAATACATAAATTGTACTCAACACATCATTACCAAATGTTGAAGATCATAATATTAAGAATAGAGAAATACACTTAAAAATTACTATTGAATCCAATAAAAGGAATATGGTTACTCAAAAGTGCAAAATTTCCGACATGTTTAATTCTATATCTCACAAACAAAATTAAAGATAAAAATGGCAGAGAGAGAGCTAGTGAGATACCTCGGAATAAACAAATTAACGTGTGTATTCAGCCTTGTGCTTTGTGAGTATCTAAAGCCAGATTTAAGGGGGCACAGGACCTTGAAGCTCGACGAAATGACTACAAATATGGTCTAATTCGAACCCCAATAACTCAAATAATATTAGAAAAAGAAATTTTCTTTCTTTATACATATAAAGTACATATCTTTAAATATGTCATATATAAAAATGGAAATTATAAACCTATAAATATTTTCCAAATTAGCAGTTTAGAATTTTTTATGATTAACTGCTAGTTTTCAATTTGTGAACAGCATTACTTTTAAACTCTCAATAGGAAACTGATAAAACCACACTCATACGTATATTTCATGGTACTATACGTTTTAAAACCAGAAAAATGTGCAATTCTGGAATGCTTTTTTTATGTGGGAAAATTTTGCAAATAATTGTGATAATTTTTGAAGTTTTCCAATTTTATGCTCAATTTTTAACTTAAATATTTATTACAATTTATTTTGTTTTAAATTACAGATAAATATATTACAAGTGTATTCTGACCATTAATTATTTTCTGTAAGCATATAGCTCAATGTTATGATGCTCGCAGCACTTTATGATTTTTAATCACCAGTTAATCACATAAAATTCTAAACTGCTAATTTGAAAATTACTTATTGATTTATAATTTCCGTTTTTATATATGCATGTTTAAAGATATGCACTTTATAAGTACAAAGAAAGAAAATTTATTTTTCTAATATTATTTGACTTTTTGTGGTTAAAATTAGACCATATTTATAATAATTTCGTCGAGCTTCAAGGTCCTGTGCCCCCTTAATTATGTCACTGAGCATGCGTTCTGAGCATGCGCAGAAGTAATTTTCGACTATAAATTATCGCTAATTTATAGAGATTGTAGCTGCAAAAACCAAATTTGATACATCTATAGATTAAAATAATTTGTTTAAGACAAAAATGAAATAAATGGATGCAGTAGTTTTCTCTCACGGACTGCCAAAGAATCGGCTTAGCATAATACACTTAAATATATACTAGACATCCATATATCTACAAGCTATGAAATTTGTTACATATTTCCGACTCTACAACTGAAAAAGGACGCTGGATCTCATTATAGCATTATCATATTTACTTTGAATTCAAAATGTTTCAGGTAAATGTTCAAAGTTTAAAGTAAATTTAATTCTAAATGGTGTGAATATGTTTCTTTTCAAAAGGCCGATGCACGAAAAAAGGAGAGGTGTATATGAGCTGTGGACCCTTTTGTGGTGATGAAAAATGTGTCCGCCCCCCTTTCAGAATCGGGATCGTGTGTCTACATCAATGTAGAGCTGGATGCTTCTGCAAAAAGGGGCTCATTCGAGAAACGGACGGTAACTGTGTGAAACCAAGCCAATGCAAAAACAGTGAGTTACCTGGAAATTTTTTTATAGTAGTATGAATTTCAGAAATTTCAGAAATAAGCTTCATCACTGCCAGAGTTTAAAGATGTGTATAGGGGTCATTATATACATCTGTTTATCAGTGGTATTTCTTATGTTTGACTGACGATCATGCATTCGTCAGGTCGATTCCTTTATTTCTTTCTTAGTCCTTCATCATACCATAATGTAAGATATTTCTGCATTCGCACAAAATAGAGTATGAACAAATTTACCTATTCTCATGTTCTAGAAATCGAAAGAGAACAAGATAGCATTCGCTTTTAGCTCTTTAGTTGATGAGACTCGTATCCTTCTCTAATTGCAATTTATTTCGTCCTAAATTTGGCTTTGTTTCATCCAATAATTAGACTCTATTTCAACTTTCTTAAAAACTGTGACAGCTGTGAACTGAAATTTTTTATTATATAAACTGGATATCACACCAGCAAAAAAAGAAAAATTTAAAAAATAAACATTTAGCACAAAATGTCCATAATTGTGCATTTATTGCATTAAAAGTTAAGAATTTTTCCGATATATTGGACGGGTTGGAAAATTGTGAAAGCCCATAAATTAAATCTTCAAAAACTCTAAGAGTAAACTATAAGAACAATTAGAATAAAGTGTTTTAGAACAGTACTACAACATATAAAATACGTATCGAATACCTGCTTTTAAAGATTTAGGAAAAACTTTGCATTGAACTCTATAGTTTACAAGCCTTTATTTCGTAAGCTAAAAAGATATCATTTCGTCGATAAATTGGACACTATTTTTCAGATAATTAGACTCTACTCCCAATTTTATTGAAAACTACTGGAACTGAGCCTTGAAGTTGAACATAATGGAATCATGATATCAGGACCCGAGGTAGCCTAGTTGTAGCTCATCGGATTTCGGCGCTGAGGGTGCTCGGTCCGAATCTTGACAAGTGTAATTTAATACCTCCATGTCTAGGCCACATATGGGTACGTTAAATCCGTAGATCGGAAAATCCTTCTATGAGGTCAGAGAGAGTGGGAGAGGGTACGATCCCCCCGAGATGTCACCCCTGGGGTTGCTAGGTCAAACTTGGTCAAACTAGGTCAAACTCTGGGATAAATCGGACTCGGACCCTTGTGGTGCTATTATAAAACGGAGCCGCATCCCTCACCCCGCTTTCGTATATGGATCTGGTCTGGAATACCTCCGCTAGGGGGCGTTAAGAACAACGACAACAGTAAATTCATCTTAAACCTCTATAAATAGGAAATAATTTAAATTAAAAAAAGTCATACATGAAATAAAAAATTCAGGTAGTCTCTTCTAACGAAACTACCGCGGGTTATTAACGTAGGCTTACTTATCGTTGCCTACCTCTTTCGTATGTATATATGTATCTATATATATGTACGTATGTATATGTATCTATATATATGTACGTATGTATATATATACATATATGTATGTCAAAATTTTGACGCAACTTTTCTGTTTAACTTGTTCAAGCGATAGACTGGGTTTGGCGCGCTGCCAAAATTATAACTTGCGAGGACGGGCGGACGGACGGTTTTAGCGTCTGAAATTTTCCTTTCCGCAGCACCGTTATGGAGGAACGTAAACCTACGTTAAAATAAAAGAACGAGAATCTTCGGAGTTCTACAGCAATATGCTATACAAGGGGGACGTTTGATAAGTCCTGCAAAATTCGACAGTTGAAAGTTCAAAACAATTACCAGAAAGGTAATGTATCTTTACTGAACAATTTTGATAGTGAAATTAAGACAAATGAGCCACATTTAGCGGGAAAAATGTATTTTTCCATCAGGACAAAACTCCGACTCATGCATTTACCATTTCAGCGGGAAATCTGTTAGCATTTCGCCACGAAATTGTTCTCCACCCTCCATATTCTCAAGACTAGAAGTTAACCCGTCATTTTGACGTCATAATACTAATGATGACGTCATAATGGAAAAAGTATATGAAAGTTAAAAAATATCCCGAATTATCTAACAATATTGCATTTAATCCACACCTTGTAAAAGCAAACCCTTTCATTATATTTTATTTATTTAGTTTT
>OU015502.1:100745700-100860700 GCA_907164885.2 Dolomedes plantarius
TCAAATAACGCTACGAATCAGCAGCTTGTGGTAGAAATGTGATCATGAATGCGCACATTGGATGAATCGCAACTTTAGATGAAAGGTGGATTTAAACTCTATTTCACTGGAATGATCCCTCTTTCAGTAATGAAGCAAAAAATATGTAACGCAACATTTTTACAGAACAGAAAAAAATTATGGAAACGATTTATTCGTAACCACTCTTTCTCAAAAAAAAATTTCAGGTAGTCTCTTCTAACGAAACTACTACGGGTTATTAACGTAGGATTACTTATCGTTGCTTACCTCTTTTGTATGTATATATGTATATATGTGTTATGTAAATCTCTCTCTCATATATATATATATATATATATATATATATATATATATATATATATATATATATATATATATATATATATATATATGTATGTATGTATGTATGACAAAATTTTGACGCATTTTGGCACTTTTCTGTTTAACTGTTTACTGCTTTCCCAAGCGATACAGACTGGGTTTGGCGCGCTGCCAAAATTATAACTCGACGCAACGGACTGCTTTAGCGTCTGAAATTTTGCTTTTCGGAGGACCATTATGGATGAACGTAATCCTACGTTAAAAACAAAATGCAATGGAATACTTATACATGTATATTAATATAAACCGGATGTTTTAGATAGACTGAAATTTCATCTCATAATTTTGATTACCTGCGCATAAGACACACCTCATATTTTAGGCGTATTTCGATGGATGAAAAGTGCGTCCTATACGAGTACTTTATGTAACCCTATATATACTTTTATATATAAAAGGAAAAGTATATCCTATATATACTTTTCCTTCTCGTTTCATCACCAGTCGGAGTTTCCGATGTCGACAGACATTGATTTATGATCGCAATTCTAATATTGTATCTAATACATAAATTTCTCTCTCTCTCTCTCGCTGTTTCTATGGGTTAAGGAACCAGCTGAAATCTCATCTCATTGAAATAAAAACAAAGATCTTACTATACAAAACTCTCATAAGACCAGTACTAACATATGTCTCTGAGACATGACCATTGACATCAAGGGAAGAGAAGGCTGTGGTAATTTTTGAAAGGAGAGTTTTGAGGGCTACCTTTAGAGGTGTCCTTGATAATGGTATTTGGCGGAGGAGACACAATTTTGAACTATACAAACTGTTTAAAAGTGAAGACGTATTGAAATTTGTAAAATTGAACAGAATGTGACGGACAGGTCATCTTTTGAGAATGGATTCAGAGAGAGCACGATTGAGAGTTTTTACTGCAGTACCCTTCTGTGAAAGATAGAGAGGAAGACCAAAATAGAGATGGAGGGACTGCCTAGATTCGGACTTTAAGGGAACAAGGGAGTTTCAATCTCATTCTTCTTTAATTTTCAATATTTTGCTCTATATACCACATGAGTATAATTAATACTCTTTTCTACTACATTGAAGATGCTTAGAATTCCCAAATAAGTATTTTGTGGAGGAATTAGACCTGTTTATCAAAAAATTCTTCAAAAATGCTAGAATTTTTCAAAAGGCTCCATGCGTATTCATTTCCTTCTGATATCTTCCAAATTTCTCAGAATTGTTAATTGAAGTGTCTATCACAAAACTGTGCATAATTCTTTCAAATAACAAATATTTTTCAAATTTGTAGACCATAAAATAAAGTAAAATCATAAAAAAAATAACAGGCAGAATAGAAAAAATTATTTAAGACTTTAGATTCATAGAAAAAAATAAATGTACATTTATATTTATATACCACATGAGTGTATATAAATATAAATATAAATATAAGTATAAATATAAATGTACATCAAAAGAAAAACAAAGATCTTACTATACAAAACTCTCATAAGACCAGTACTAACATATGTTTCTGAGACATGGATTCAGAGAGAGCACTATTGAGAGTTTTTACTGCAGTACCCTTCAGTGAAAGACAGAGAGGAAAAAATATATACCACAAAACTGTGCATAATTCTTTGAAATAACAAATATTTTTCAAATTTGTAGACCATAAAATAACGTAAAATCATAAAAAAATAACAGGCAGAATAGAAAAAATTATTTAAGACTTTAGATTCATAGAAAAAAATAAATGTACATTTATATTTATATACCACATGAGTGTATATAAATATAAATATAAATATAAATATAAATATAAATGTACATCAAAAGAAAAACAAAGATCTTACTATACAAAACTCTCATATTATATCTTACTTTATTTACTATACACACGGTAAACTTATAGTAAAAAATTCAAAGATTTTAATTAGTACGGAATACACATAGAGTATTTTGAAAAATGTTAAAAATTTTGAAAAAATTTTGTAAAAATTTGAAAAACAGGCATTATTCTGAAAACGATTCGTTATTTTCAATTCTAAGGGTTTTCAATATAGTAGAAATGAAAATTCATTATTCTCATTTTGTATATAGAGTTAAAAATTAAAAATTAAAAAAAATTTTATTTAGAAGGTCCCTTGTCCCCTTAATGTCATGAAGGTTAAGAACTGAAGATCGAGGGGAAAACTTCTAGAGAAGGGCAGGGCCAACGTGGAGCTGTCATGCCAATTATGATGATGATGACATAAATTTCAGATTTAAATAAATGTTGATGTCACACGATTTTGTCTTACAATAATCTTTTCCTACTAGGCCAGTGCCGTGCTGACGAGGAATATCTAGGCTGTGGGTCTCTATGTCCTCCCACGTGTGACAATTACGGAAAACCACGATTCTGTGCAACAGTCTGCGTTCCTGGATGCTTTTGCAAGAAGGGTCTGGTCCGAAGTAACGACGGCCGATGCGTTATACCTGAAAAATGCGGCAACGGTATTTAAAATTTATATTCTAGTTATATCGTTTAATCTCAACGATTGCTACTTTCTGTGTAGCATTATGGGAAATTTAAGCACCGTTGATTTAAAAGATATGTTATCTGTAATGAAAAGATGCAATTTAAAACTTTGTCAAACCTTGACTACAGCGGATTTAACATGCATTTGTTTATTTGTGATATAACAAGAATTTTGGGTGTTTTCCAGCCTATTATTTGAAGGCCTTATTTGAATAGTGGTCCAACTCCACTTTTGAAAAAAAAAATGGAGTTGGGCTCACTTTCATGTTCATGCAAGTCATTTCTATCTTATTTTTAAACTGGTGCACCTCCACCTTATTTCTGCTGCCAACAGAGGCCATTACAAATCAGACTTCAGCAGTCATTTGTCAGCCCTTATCTGAGTTTAAGGCTCGGTATCACAAAATTAACAAGAATGGAGTTAGACCACTATTCAAATAAGGCCTTCATTTGCACTCGCGTATACTATAGAATTTTATTAAAACTTGAAATCAGTGCTGAGAAGCTGCCGATGCACTCTTGGGGCGAAACGCTCATTGCCACCTTAATATGTGGTCTTAGCTGTTATTTGTTTTTCAGAGTACGGCATTTTCCCCTTTGCTCCAAAATTCTTGACACCTGCGCAGTAATTCAAAATTCAGAAAATTATAATTGCTGCCTCATAAGAATACTTTGGCAAACAGCGGAAAATTTTACTTTTTATTTTCTTTAAATACTATAAAAATTGCATAAGAAGTTAAGGATACTGTGTACTAAACCTACTGGATTCGCTCACATCAATGTTAGCCGATGGGGAAAATGTATCTGCTAGTATTTAGAGCTTCATAAATGCTGCTAATCAAATGAAAATGGTATTTTCAGATAGCCTGACGTTTATGCACCTTGCAACAGGATTCATTTCATTAATTTCGCCCACCAAAGGAATTTATGAGCGTTTAAAACACACTATACCAGTTTTTTCCCTAGAATAATTTAAATTTAAAAATATTATTTACATTTTTTAAAAATGAAAAATACCCCAAGGTGTGAAATTTCTTTCTCTTGTACGGATCAAAATAAAAAAAAAATCTATAAATCTAAGTCGGCAGTCCTTGGACAAATTTTCTTTATAGGGTAGCATTGAGTTGCGCGAATCCAATAGGGTTAATAGACAGCGACCGTAAGGTTTGGGGGCCCCGTAAATATCCTCGGTAACGTCTCATATTTCGTTGGGGTTCTGCCTCTCTAACCTCATGCAAGTAGGCTGGTACTCACTGAATTTTTATGCATTTGTAAAATTTTTCAATGGGGGTAAGCTGGTATAAAATTAAAAGAATGTTTAACATTTGTAGCTACTATCTTATAAATCATTATTCTTCTGCATATATCATTACTTGTTACAATTTCAGAAATCTTATATAAGGATTTCAAATATCCGAAATGAGGCATGAGCCATTTCCTTACTGAATTATGTCGACAAACGAAGTCACCATTTTGATTTGCTGCTTACAGAAGCGCCCTTCTCCTGTTCAAACCCTTCTAAAATGGTCACTATAAATAAATAAATAATATATATATATATATATATATATATATATATATATATATATATATATATATATATATATATATATATATATATATATATATATATATATAGGTAGCCCTCCTACAGCACGGCATCTTACAACACGGTTTCACTCTAACACGTTAAAAAAATTGCGAAACTCTTTACACAGTACTAGATAACATGGTTTTTGTTTAACACATTTAAAACTAAGTTATCTTAAAATAAGGTCGGGAAAGAATAATGAATATCAGTGGCTTTACATAAAAATGTATAAAAAAATTATAAATTATTCATTTATAACTCTATAAAATTACAAGAAGGACTAAGCTTAGCTGAAAATCTTGAATCATTCTTCTTGAATGCAGACCCTTCCGTTGAAAGAATCCAAAAATTCAAAAGGGAGCTGCAAAATTGTCTATGTCCGTACCGTGAAATCTACAATGACCTTGTAAGAACTAGCAAACAAACCAAAATTACAGATTTTTTAAAGAGGATAGAAGGTGCAAAAACTCGAAATAAAGAAAAAGGTTCTGAAAGTGAAGGTGATATCGTTCAATCGGAAAAACGTTCTCGTTTGATTGCACTGAGCAGTGATGAGGAAGAAATTTATTAAATTAAGGTCACATTAAATGAAAATAATATTTTTTTATTTCTTTTATATTTTTAATAAAAATTAAGTTGTTTATATGGAATTTAAAAAAAAAAGCTTGTTTTTAATAAGTTTTCGGAACGTAACCCCCCTTTTTGTACTGGCTCTGTGTCTCATATAACACGGTTTCACACAACACGGCATGTTCTAGGAACCTATCTACCGTGTTATAGGAGGGTTATCTCTATACAATAATTAGCTTGAAGGACATTTTTCTTTGAATTAAATATGTATTCATGCCTGTATGCAAACATCTTAGATTTTAGAATAATAATCGAATTCATAAAATCTAAAAAAATGTTTAAGATAGATGTTTTGGTAAACTGGTGATAAATCAGTTTCAAAGACATTACGTTGATTGGCGAGATTTGATACAAGATGTACGCTTATAAGTGATCCTATACGGGGAATCCTAATGGTAAGAGCGACGGGATTTGCTACAGAGGGATTTGGTACCCTTATAAGCGCCGCTGTGTGTTCTCATGTCTACGCTGAGAATGGGAACTTAAAATATGTACACCGGAAAGTCCCTGAGTTAGGTTTATAGAGGTGGGAAGTGGGTAGGAACCCCTAGATGTCTCCCCTGAGGAAGCTCGGTCTAAATTTTGATACCAACATATTCACTGGCAGGGATTCAACCCGGAATGCCTTAGTTGCTATTTTGGGACCTATGTAGTGCACCAGAAGCATTGGAGGCATCCTGTATACTTACATGCCCTATTTTATTAAAATATTTCATATTCTACTATGATATCTAACATTTCGAATTGAAGATACTAGTTCGGTACTGCAAAATAAAATGTTGCTATTGAAATATCCTTATAAATTTTTTCCATATTACAAATTTTCAGAGGTGTGCTACAAAGACGAAGAATTACAATCCTGTGGGTCAGCTTGTCCAGATACGTGTGACAACTACGGGAAACCCCGTGTATGCACTCTACAGTGCGTCCGTGGGTGCTTCTGCAAAAGAGGTCTGGTCAGAGACGCCGATTTCAGGTGCATTATACCGGAAAAATGCGGCAAAGGTCTGTTTCGTAAATTACCACTTAATCATACAAATAAATCGTAATTAGCTATTAAATGTTCCCTTATATGAACTGAAACGCGAAACGTTGAGTAATCCTTAAATACTGAGTTGCAGTCACATTAGATTGTGTTTTTCCAATATACACTCGCAAATTATACATGACTAGCTGAAAACCCGTACTTCGCTACGGAGTACATTCAAATTAAATACAACGGTCAATGTATGCAATTCATGCCAAATATATATATATATATATATATATATATATATATATATATATTATATGATAAATACGACGATCAATGTATACAATTGATGTAATATATATATATATATATATATATATATATATATATATTTATAAGAAAATCGTAAAGGATAATTTTATAGATAAAATAATGTAGAAGAAAATATTCAAATTAAATCTAATATAAAGAATACTAAAGAATATAGTACAGTTAATATAGTACACTTTGTAGAACATTTCTTTTACTGTATTTAATATTTTTTTGGATAATGTCCAATCGTCTGCCGCATTAGCAAGGAAAAAAAATATTTTTTGTTTATTTAGTTGTTATGCACGTGACGATAAATTTATTTAAAGTACCAGAAAAAGAAATCACTTGATCGGCATTTAATAAATTAAATTCTAAAATTTAATCTTTAAAAATTCACTAAAAGTCAGACAATGGAGGTAAAGATTCGAAAAAGATCTCATTTTAAAGGAATTTTTATGATCTTTCTCGTGATATAAATTTTATAACCCTCAATGTATTATTTTAAATGCAAACGTAAAAAAAGTTTAAAAAACAGCTTAAAAATTTAATTTAAAAAAATCTACGAAGAATTTTTGAAAAATCTTTCCTAGTGCACCCCTACACTATTAGAAGAATCACCATGCAAAATTTCAGCCCTTTAGGTCCAGCGGTTTGGTCTGTGCATTGTATGTCAGTCAGTCAGTCAGTCAGTAAATGAATGGGTCAGTTACGGAACTGTTTTATATATATAGATTAAGACGGTCATGTATCTTTCTATCAGAAAAATGCAACAAGGACGAAGTGTACCAGACTTGCGGCACAGCCTGCCCGGATACTTGTGAGAATTATGGCCAGCCTCGTGGTTGCACCAAAAACTGCGTGCGTGGATGCTTCTGTAGAAAGGGCCTGGTTAGAAATCTTGACACCAAGCAATGCATTCGACCTGAGAAGTGTGGAAAAAGTAATCAAATTTATTCTTAATTTTTTATTCTACTAGCCTTGCTTTGAGATTTATCAACCCGAAAAGCTCATTCCCCATCAGGGGGATCGTGATATAAAAAAGGATTTCCACGGATGGATTTCACTTTTGGATTTAGTTGCAACTAAATTTGCAGTTATTCCAGTCCCATTATCTTTATAAAGTGACGGTGTTTTCATAGATACTTGTGATTATTTTTTTAAAGTGAGCCTTTAATTTCATATCTAAAATCCGTGCAATTTAGGATGGATGGATAATTTAAATATTTTCAGAACAAAATAATGAACATCAGCGGGAATTGCTACCTTTGTGAAATGGGAATGTTTGTTCTTAGAGTGAAAAAAAACTGCTATAATACCAGTGAAAACCATAAGTGAGAGAAGGGGAAAATTCTTATACCTGGACTGAAATATACGAATTTTCATAAAAATGATACATATGTACACACACACACACACACAAATATCTATCTATTTATCTATCTATCTATCTATCTATCTATCTATCTATCTATCTATCTATCTATATATATATATATATATATATATATATATATATATATATATATATATATATATATATACACGTATATATGAAATTAACAAGGCTTTGAAATTGACCACACATTAGAGTATAGGCTTAAAAGTCAAAACATAGATGCACTTAAATCAATTAGTATTGGACATTAAAGCTACTCCTGGCTGCAAGTAGCTTTAGAGCTATTACTGGTTTTCTCTTTCATCTTATTCTTATATATATATATATATATATATATATACACTATCTACCAATAAGTATTTGGACACCTGTGATAGAAGAGGAACACAAAATTTATTCATATTCTATAGTTGGTAGAGCCTCCACGAGAGGCAATTACAGCCTCAGCCCTCGGGGCATACATTACACAAGTCCTTGTATGATGGCTAGTGGTAATTTCTTCCAATAGGCTTGGAGAAAACATGTAAGTTCCTTCACCGATTTTGGTCAGTTGTTGCACACCTCGATTCAGCGATCCAACTCGTCTCAGAGGTTCTCGATAGGGTTCAGGTCTGGGATCTAGGCAGGTCAGTCCATTCGGTTAATCCAATTGTCACCATACCAATCCACGGTGGACCTCGCAACATGACAGCTGGCGTTGCCGTCCTGGAAGTAACATGGGTCCAATCCGTAAAACTGCCACAATGTAGGAAACACACTGTCAACCAAAATAGTGCAGTAGGCGTCGGCATTGAGCTTACCATGAATTGGGACCAAGGGTCCCAGTCCATACTAGGAGAAACAACCCCAGACCACAATTCCACCTCCGCCGAACTTTTCTGTGGGCACAATGCATTCTGGCAGGAGACGTTCTCCAGGCGGATGCCAGACCCAGACCCAGCCATCTGAAAGCTAGAGGGGTGTTTCGTTGCTCTAGAGAACCAGTTTTCACTGATCTACTATCCACTTTCGACGTGCTTTGCACCACTTTAACCGAGCAGCATGGTTGGACTTTGTGATCAAAGGCTTATGGCCGGCAGCACGACCATGAAAACCAAGCAGATGTTCTTCCTTACTGATGATATTCAATGCAACAAAACTTACGGATGCTTGTTGAAACTCCTGGAGTATGTGGGCCATCGGTTGGGTGCGGTTCTTCCGAATTTCTCTGGACAGCACCCGTCGATCTCTGTCTCCCAGTTTTGTGGGTCTGCCGACTCGGGGCACATTCCGACAATCACCGCTGACCTTCCACTTCTGAATCACATAGGTCACTGTCAATTTTGGGTAATTCAGCTTGCTAGATATGTCCCTTAAGGATCGGCCATTTTTGTAATACCTGACAATTACACCTTTCTCGAAATCAATGACTCTGCACTTCGGGGCATCTTGCATGGGACTAATGCCAATGTTGTTTCCTACACGATATTTAACGACGGAGGGCGTGATGTATATCAGGACTGCAGATATCATCATTTGCATGGGTGTCGAAATACTTGTTGGTAGATAGTGTATATATGTATAAATATATATATATATATATATATATATATATATATATATATATTGCGTACTGTAGAAGCTAAAGAACATGGTTTTATTTATTTCTTCGTAGTATTTTTAAAGGAAAATAAAATAAAAGTTTTTTGAAAAAGGGAAACAAAATTTATTAAAAGTTGGCATTTAAATAAGGTTTTTTTCCCACTCCTACGTTGTTTCAAATTGTAGACAAAATGGGACACCAGAGTCCCATCAAAAGATTAGGAATGAAAAGTTAAGGGTTTAAAATGAGAAGGCTTATTTGAAATTTAGCATCTAAAAATAATTTTCCTCTTCATACGCTTCTATCTTTCCCTTTTTTTATTTTATATGACAGTAACGAATATGAAGTACTGATTTAAAGCTAAATGGTTAGTAACCTAAAAATAAGTATTCTCGTATAACTCCTACACCTATTTCTTTCTATGTATAAAGAAGTCACAAATGCATAGTTAGGTTTGAAAAAGAAAATACCAATGCATTAACACTATTTAATTAGAAAAGTTCATTCTCATTTTTTCTTTAAGGGTATTCAGATATTTTAGATAGGTAATTCTTAGAACCTTTTCACAACTATATATTGTGAAGGTATATTATATAATGGCTTTTATTGTATGTATTTAAAGCCTCAACTTGTGGTAAGAACGAGGAAATAGTCGACTGTGCCAAGCCGAAGTGGTGCAACACGTGTGGAATTAAGGGCAACTGCAAGTTACAATCCTGCACGAAGGGATGTGATTGCAAGAGAGGTTTCTACAGAGACGATAAAGGTGTCTGTATTCCGCAATCTCAGTGTCCACCAGGTATAAATGTTTTTGATTTAAATTAACAGAGTGTTTCCACAAGGTGAATAAAACTTAATAGCTATAATAGGTATAATTAAAAAAAATGAGTTAGTAAAAAGAGTGTTTCCATAGGGTGAATACAACTTTGTATGACTAGAGACTGGATAGATGAACAAAAGTTGAGCGCGTGTTATGATGTACTAATACGCAAATCAATCTTTGGTTACGGGATTTTATTACAAAATGGCTATTCTACTTTAAGTGATTACCCGCTGGGTTGCTCAGTGGTTTGGCCCACGCTTGTTCGAGGACAAGGCTGATATTAGGGAGTTACGTTGACCCATTTATAGGGTGCTCCCATAGTAAAGAAGCTAACAAATTCGTGGTGTGGATGGGCGAACGTCGTAACGGGTAAAGTGCCTGCCGCGTTGGAAACAACAAAAACAACTTTTAGTGATACGTCACATCGTATAGAAATTTCAACTTTCGACGGCGCAAAGCGTGGACACTTTTGTGTATTTTGGATTGAGGAAACGAAATGAGCTACAAACGACCAGGAAAATGTTCACACGCAATAGGGCTATTGACTTCCATAACTCGCCCGATCTGCGCAGGGTAGAAGAATTTCAGGGAAACAGGCAATAGCTTGTGTCTTCCAAAATCACATGGGAACTGCACGTGTCTAAAGCTAAAGTGGAAGAAGATTGCAGCGGTTCGTCAGAAGATGTACATAGTTTATCAAATGTGCATGGGGGGACTTAATGTATTGGGGACTTAAAAAAATGATCTGAAAAGCAGGAAAAGATATAAATCATACTGCATTATACATAGTTCTTCTGTCTATACTCAATATTCAGAGAGGTTTAATACTTTACTGCTCCTAATTTGTGCTCAACTTGAGGACCACTAATGGATGACAATGTAGTTGAAAGACTTTTAATTATATTTACCTATCATTATATTGACCTTTAATTTCAGATACTAATTTACAAAGTCAACAAAATACACCTAATAAATTACAAGTAAAAAAAAATACTTCTAAGTTTAACTCCTTTTAAATTTATCTTTAATGTGAACGTAATGCAGATATTTTTTTGAGGTTGGGGAGGGGAGCGCTAATGCGAAGGCACTTTGCCAGAGACATTCGCATAGAACAGTGGAAATTGTTGACTTCTTTTTATTTAGGAGCACCACAGGGAAGATAAGTCAATACTGTGCCCTTGGTGCCGCTTCAATTTTGATCGCGCACCTCCAGGGGCGACATCTGGAAGGCTCGTACCTTCTTTCCCCCACTGACCTCGTGGAAGGGCAGCAGAAAATTTTGTACGAATATGTTGATTCTGAGAAAGCTTTGCTTTGAGATGTAAGCATATCAGAATTTTGGAGGAATATATATAGGGTGGGTTTCCCAAATATCGCCCCTGTGCCTAATATCGCCTATTCGTGTTTTTAAAGTATGATTCGCGGTATGTATGAGAAAATGCAGTAACTTCTTAGTTCTGGGTTTGTACTAATAGCGGCGATAGCGACAACGCTCTTATCACTCACAGCAGAAACTATATGGCATCTGAAGTTGTTTTGGCTGTTGTCTTTGTAAACTTTGGCTCCAAAGAATCAGAATCCAGTGAATGACCAGGTAGGTGCATCCAAATTCTAATTTTGCTTATACCATTTCAAAGTGCATTATACAGAGACTTTGCTAGCAACGCCTGTTAACAGGTGCTCCTAATTTCACCTGGTAGGCGGTAATAGGAACAGAGGTAGGCGATATTAGGAACCGCTCTGGGGTTCACTGGAAATTTCAATTTTTCCAGTTTAGCTATATAACTTAAACTGGCACTGGTTTTGGAGCTGGTTGATCTCGGGATACCAAAGGAAATAGTTCTTAGGGATGTTCTTTGAGTTTCCAGCCTAATCAGAAACTAAAAAGTGAATGAAATGTCGAAAAAAAGTTAGAGTAGGCGATATTTTGGACACCTACCCTAAAGTTTAGTTTAAAATAAACACGCAAGTCCTGACGAAAGGGTATTTATCATAGCAAATTTAAAGCAGTGGCTCTTTAATCAACAAAATGCACCTTCGTGTTATGACGCAATTTATTTTCAGGTGATAGGAAACAAAATTTTTAAAAATTAGGTTGTAATTTGTTATGAAATGAAATAAAACCAAATTAAAAAAATTTGGTTACATATTGTGTTCTGTAAATTTTTTCCCTTGTCATCCATGCTTTCAGGGAAATTAAAAAAAATCCTACCACGATATCTAAACGGGAACACAGAAACGTATATATTCTAAACTTCTTTTATAACCTTCATTCTCTGTATCAGATAATAATTGCCTAAATGTTTGCAGTGTACGCAGTAATACCCGTGTTCTTTTAGTCTAATTATAAATAGAATTTGTGAGCAAAGAAAAGGTAGCAGCCTGATTTAAAATTTTAAACTCAGAAAGTTCTTTGAATGTCAAGAGGAATCCCGATTTAATAAAGTTATTTTCACAGGTCATGTATCGCGCTCTTTTATGCAGCTTAGGGTGATGTGATCTTTCTGAGAGCTGTAAAAATCAGAAAACAGAAAGAATCACCATAAAAGGTGGTAACAAAATAATGGTTCTTAGTAAAAGTAAATGTTAATTTTCAGTTTATGGTGTCACAAACGTAATAAATCCTCAATTATTTTGTAATTATTCAGCGTTTTTAATAATTTTATTTTTACAAGGCCAGTAAACAAACAATAGTCATAGTTTGTAAAAAAAGACTATAATTAACTTTCAATAAGAAATGTTTCTTATCTTTGATGTGAATTCCCAAGTATAAAATATTTCAATTTCAGAGCAATACAAATATTTATAAACTAGCTGAATACCCGTGCTTCGCTACGGACTACAATCAAATTAAATACTACGATCAATGTATGCAATTAATGTAAAAAACAAGAAACAAAAATATATTTATAAAAAAATTCGTAACGGATATTTTTATATACAAAATAATGTAGAAGAAAATATTCAAATTAAATACAACGGTCAATGTATTCAATTAATTTGTATGTTTAATATCCATAAAACATACTATTTTGAATTAAATTCTTAAAAAACTTCCATGTCAATTAGTATAGTGAGTAAATTTTATCTTTTACTGTATTTCAATATTTTTTTGTCAGTATATTTCGTTGTTATGCAAGCGACGCAAAATGAATTTAAAGTATCACGAAAAGAAAACTTATGTATATTTTTCATTGCAAAGCCCAATGTCCAAGGTTTGGTGAGGTGTATAAAAGCTGCGGATCTCCTTGTGAAGCTACTTGTGCCACGGCCCTCTATCATTTACGTATCGGCATCAGGTGTCCAAAGCCATGCAAGCCAGGATGTTTCTGTAAAGATGGCTTTGTTCGAGATTCCAACGGAAACTGCGTGACACCAAGTCAATGCAAACAAGGTTAGTTGATTTTTACAAATGCTTCTAGCCACTGGATTACTTGTGAATTGCATAAACTAGTTTGGCTTGGTTTGGAACACTACTGTAAACTTTTGCTACACGAGGAAGAATTAGACCTGGACCTACAGTTTAAAACCGATTACGAACGGCTACAAACATCCATGCTAAGAATGGAACTCGAACCCACAGGATCGGAACCGAATGCCAGAGCCCTAGACATTCGGCCATCAACCTGGCTGCATGAACTCGTACTTCGGTGTAGAAATATCTACTAGCTTCAGCAAAACATCTAATGGTATCAAAATTTTTAGGGCTTTACTGAGGATAAGAGGAGAAAAAAATGTCTATACAGCTAATTTTAAATTGAAGTTATAAAAAAAATTGTGGCTATCACAATATAACAATTTCAGTTTCCATTGTTTTCAATACATAGTGAACTACCGAATTCGGGAAGAAGTCTCTTATTTAAAGCAAACTTGAAAGTTAAATGGTCCTAGAAAAATGCTTAGTAAAACTATTGAACACATGACCCCTTAGATCTCTTACTATTCATTAGTTATGAAGAATTAACCTTAATTTCAATAGTGTTCCGAAATATAATTTCATTTCGAGATTAATTAATAAGGATTTCAATGAAGTAGGTCCTATGAAAATTCAAGATTAGAAATTAATTATTTTCAAAGTAACGTATTTTAGCTCGAAAAAAAGATTTAAAAGACATTTTTGACTGTTTTGATATCAGAAAAAAAAATTACCCAAACTCTGTCAAACACTACCATATTTTTCGGACCATGAGACAAACCTTTATACATAAAAAATTCGACTTAAAATTGGGTCGACTTATGGTCTGAAGGTAATATTAAAATAAAATGAACATTTTATTATATATATTATAAAAATTTATTATACTTATTTATTTCATATATATTTTTTATCTTTATTAACCTTTAGATTACGGGGCCCATTTTTCCGATTCCCTCTTTAGAACGGGAAATTTCATACCCCTTTATAAGACCGGCCATTAAGGGGGTTATATATATATATATATATGTATGTATATATATATAAATAATATATATATATATATAATATATATATATATATAATATATATATATATATATATATATATATATATATATATATAATATATATATATCTATATATATATATATATATATATATATATATTTATTCTTGGGATACATGCTATCCCACCCCGTAAGGAAAAGGTTAAGTAAGAAATTGAAAATATCTTTATATACCTAAAAAAATACAAAATATTCTTTTCTACAAATCCCCTCATGAATTTGAGGCTGGTATTATGGTAGGAAAAATACGGTATATATTGGGAAAGTATATTAATTAATATGAATTATTTTATGTATTTAAAGTATCAAATTGTGGCAAGAACGAGGAAATAGTCGAATGTGCCAAGCCGAAGTGGTGCAACACGTGTGAAATTAAGGGCAACTGCAAATTATCCTCCTGCTCCAAGGAATGTGACTGCAAGAGAGGTTTCTACAGAGATGATAAAGGCGTTTGTATTCCGCAGTCTCAGTGTCCAACAGGTATAAATGTTTTTGATTTAAATTAATGTTTTAACAAGGCGAATAGAAATTTGTAATGAGAGTAGAGACTGGGGAGACGTAATAAAGCTGAGTCATGATGTACTAAAGCATCCTTTATGGTCACGGGATTTTATAACCAAACTCGTTGGTACCCGTCAAAACATTACGACTGGATAGTAAATGTAAAAAGAAAACAGTATAAATAAACAAAATTAAAATTCAAGCATAGACTGCTAAATCACTATAACATAAAACTTATTCTGCAAAGAAAACATTTATCCTATTCAGAAAGTTCCCCTTGAGGTAATTGACATGGTTAGGCTCCCTGATGACGAGACCTGTCGGTTACCTCTGTTGTTTTACGGTTCAGTTCCGGCACTTATTCTGTTTAATAGAAAAACGACAAGTTGTAGTTAAACTACAAATTTTAGTTAAACGGCAAGATTCTGTTATACAGAATCTTGCCGTTGGTGCGTGGATGCCCAGAGTGCTTGATTTCTGTTTGTTTTTGTCTATTTTTGTATAATTTTTATCTATATCTGTTGGATTATTTATTTATTGGCTGGATAGTAAATAAATGTACTTATACACAAATTATACTCAACATATCATTGCCAAGTGTTGAAAATCGTAATATTAAGAATGGAGAAATTCATTTTAAAAAGTTACTAATGAACCCCAAAAGAAGAAATATGGTTACACAACAGCACGAAATACACAATTTCAGGTTTAATTCTATACCTCACAAACATAATTAAAAATAAAAATGGCAGAGAAAGAGAGAGCTAGAGAGATTTCTCGGAATAAACAAATTAACGTGTTAATGCGGCCTCGTGCTTAGTAAAGTATCTAAAGCCACATTTAAAAATGCTGAAAGTCACTGGTTCGATGCTCGTCACTGACAAATCCACTGCCGTGTACACTGATGGTGGCACGTAAAATCTGTAAGGGCTACAATGTCCACCAAGTTCTCAAAATTAAAAATTACCTCTGGATGTGCGGTGTCAAGTGTTCTGGTCTCGTCACTTGACTCGGTGCAAAATTGTGGGACTGGTCCTTTGGCCAAATCGGACTCCGACCCTTGTGGTGTCAGTCAAAACAGGAGTCGCACCTTCATCGCCCATAGCTTTCGGGACTTGATCTGATGTTGCTGTCTGTGAAGTGGCATAAGCAGCAACACATTTAAACGTGCCACTCAGCATGCGCAGAAACAAATCAATGTGTTTATGCGGTCTCGTGCTTGGTGAGTATCTAAAGCCAGATTTAAACATATCACTGAGCATGCGCAGAAAGCAATTTTTAATCGTAAATTATCGTTGATTAATAGAAATTGCTGTTACAAAAACCAAACTCGATACATCTATAGATTAAAATATTTCGTTTAAGAGCAAAATTAAGAAAATTGATGCAGTAGTTTTCTCTCACGGACTGCCCAAAGAATCAGCTTAGCAACTTAAATATATAGATGGCTATACTTGTCGTGATACGTCACATCAGTCAGCAATATCATCTTTCGATGGCGCAAAGGTTTGATTCTTTTGTGAATTTTGGTTGGAAACATTTTCACGCGCGACATGGCTAGGGAATTCCTTGAACATGCCCGACCTACAAGTGGCACTAGAATTGCATGTGGACTTAAAGCAGATAATTTTGTGTACATATATTTTCCAACAAAAAGCTTGGTTTGAAATGTAAAGATATTAGAATTGGGGAAACAGACATACGATTTGTTTGAAAATTAAGACCTAAGTTCTTACAAAGAGGTAATAATCGTCTCAACTGCAAAATTATTGCTAGTTTTTCAACAAAATAAACATAGAAAAGCAAGCCAAAGAAAACCAGATTTAAAAAAATTTGGAATCAGTTTATTTTGAGATATAAGAAAACCAAATTAAAAAAAATTAGTTGCATATTGTGTAGTGTAAATTTTTGTAATTTGTCATCCGTGTTTTTAGGGAAATTTCAAAAATCACAACCTACAAATTTGAGCGATAAAACAGAAAACGTAAACCTTATACTTCTGTTAATTTTCACTCTGGTATTAGATTAAAGCTATCAAACTGTTCGCACTGTACACAGTAATTCCCGTGTCGTTTCATTCTAATTATAAATAGAATTTCGAAGCATAGAAAAGGAACCAAGCTAAATTAAAATGTTAAATTTAATTTTCTTTGAATATCAAAATAAATCCTCATTTAATAAAGCTGTATTTACAGACCATTTATCGCACTCTTTTATATAACTAAGAGTGGTGTCATCTCTCTGACAGCTGTACATATCAGAAGCCAGGATGAATCAGCATAAAAAGAGGTGACAAAATAATAATTCACAGAGGAAATAAAACTTAATATTGAGTTTATCCAGCTACGAACATAATAATCCCTGAATATGTTTTTATGATTATTCAGCCTTTTCTAAATAACTTTATTTTTACCAGACAGGTAAATCCAACATTATCATTGTTTTTAATATTTGATTTATTAAATAAAGGCAGTCTGTAATTAACTTTCATTGACAACCCTTAGTTATCTTTGATGCGAATTCACATGTTATTAGATACTTTAATTCCACAGCCATTAAAAATATTCCCAAATTATGTCACAATATACTGACAAAATAAATTTTCAAATTAGAATGTTCGATGCTTTATTTTATTTGTAATTACAACTCTCTTTTCGATTCTGAAACCGAAACATGCATTTATTAAAGAAACGTAAATACACGATTATTCTCCATTGTAAAGCCCAATGTCCAAGGTTTGGTGAGGTGTATAAAAGCTGCGGATCTCCTTGTGAAGAGACTTGGTTTGAAATGGCCACTCCTCCATCATTTTCGTATCGGGATCAAGTGTCCAAAGCCATGCGAGCCAGGATGCTTCTGTAAAAATGGCTTTGTTCGAGATTCCAACAGAAACTGCGTGACACCAAGTCAATGCAAAGAACGTTAGTTATTTCCCGCTTAAAATTATGCTTGTAGCTTAAAATTATGCTTGATATTTTGTGATTTTCGTGTACTTCAATGTAAAAATATCGACTAATCTGAATAAGGAATATTCTTTTCCCCTAAAGCGGAGGCACTTGTCTTGGAACGTTCGCTTTTTGTTATTCACCGCAAAGTTTTGGTGGCTACTTCATTATGAGAGCACCATTTAGGTGAGCCAGCATATAAGGCAGTGGTTCGCAACCCGTAGAAGTCTGCGGACCACTAAGCTAGAAAATGAACCATGTACGGACCACCCCCTCCCCGGACCACCCCATACACTCCTACTATATATCTCATAATTCATCTACACAAATCACTTACAAAGTCATTACTCTGCTATGTTAATTATCTACGACATTCAACACATATATTTAACTCATTCAATTATTATAACATCATCTCAATAAATATCCCTCATATTAACTTGGCTCAATTTACGGACATGATAAAAATTCCACACGTTTATATATTTTAATTCAATCGTGCCCTACCAGTTTAATTCTTATTATCAACTATTCTTAATTGATTGAAGCAGTGATTATGTACACAAATGTAAGGAAAGGGACAGCACGGTACCTTCGTTGCTGATGCGAGATTGCAGGGGCGTTGGTCTTTCATCTGGGAATGGCATAATCTTGAGGCACAAGGATTATTCATAGAAACTCACTAGTTCGATGTCGAACAACTACTATCGGCTGGCAAGTAATACAGGATCGGGAACCTCTCTTGCATGTGGTGTCATTCTCACTTCATGTCGGAACTCCGTTGCATCATGGTTTCTTCAACAATTGCCGGTTTTTGATTTCAATGGCAGTACGACACTATTAAGCCATACTGTTGCCTCTCATCTATAAGCTCACTTCATATAATATGACTCTACATCTATAGGTATTCGACGTGTTTTTCTGAGCAACCTCTTCGTCTATCAGCCAAACACTTGTTGCCATCTCTTTTCTTTTAGTTATTTCATCTCGATATCTTTCTCATTCTAACTCTATGGCACCTCCTCCAATGCTTTCCCATTGGCTATATTGTCTGTCCCTTTTACCTTCTGATTAGCTTGCGGTATATCCTTAATAGTACTCACATTCTAACGCATCATATTCTAATAATAAAATAATTATGTTAAACTTTTAAGAAATTTTAATTCAACACCTGATAGTCATCGGATATATTCGGCCCATATAGTTCAATGAGCCTTGATTTCAAAATCCCCATTCATTTGGCAACTTTTTTATATGTGGTGCCGGACCACACCTGAGGCTCTCGCCGACCACCTGTGGTCCGCGGACCACCGGTTGGGAACCACTGCTATAAGGGGACAACAGGGTAACGACCGAGCCTTATTCAGGATTTGAACTCAAGCTCACTGCGTGGTGGGCCACTATTCCATGCGGGCGTCATAATGACAATTTAATGATGCCAAATTTTTTCTAGGGCATTACTGAGGATAAGATATCTAAGAAAAAAAAATCTTTTTACAACTAATACTAACGTAAAGTTAGATTTTTTTTGTTTGTTTGCTGGTTTTTCAACAAAAGAGTCTCAGTTTCCTTTCTTTTGACTCTATAGGGAACTACCGTATTCATGCAGAAATCTTTTGCTTACGACAAACTTGAAATGGTGCTATTAGAAAAACAATGCAACACACGACCTCCAAGATTGCCTTCTATTTACTAGTCATGAAGAATTTAACTTTATTCCAATATTATAAAAAAAATTAAATGGAAATAACATCTCAACAAGTTTTAATGTCAGTCATAGATTTCGATCATAGTATCATAGATATTGATGTGTGTACCTTTTGTAGCACGACAAACGTCTAAATTGTAATCCAGTTCTCTCCACGTGTCTCGTAGCATTTCAGGAGTTATTACACGAATTGCTTGAATGATACGCTTCTTCAACTCATCCACAGTTTCAATTTTTTTTGTTTATACACAACGGTTTAATGAATCTCCAAGCCAAAATGTCTAATAACGCCTGATATGCTTCGAAACACTTGGAGAGAACTGGATTGCAATTTAGACGTTGGTCGTGCTACAGAAGGTAGACACATAGAAATCTATGATTGATATTAAAACTTGGTGAGATCTTCTTTCTATTTAAATAATTTTTTTAAAAATTCTAATGGGTAGTTCTATAAAAATAAGTTTGGATACATTTAGCCCGGACATTAAAAAATTCAACGTAATAGGACTTATAAAATACGCGACGTTTTCGTTTATTTTTCTCGCTCTTTCAGAACTATATATTGCGAAAGTATATTAATTAATGTTTATTATTTTACGTTTCTAAAGCATCAAATTGTGGTGAGAACGAGGAAATAGTCGACTGTGCCAAGCCAAAGTGGTGCAACACGTGTGGAATTAAGGGCAACTGCAAATTAAAGACCTGCACCAAGGGATGTGACTGCAAGACAGGCTATTACAGAGACGATAAAGGTGTCTGTATCCCGCAATCCCAGTGTCCACCAGGTATAATTTTCTTAAGCTGATTTAATACAGAGTATTTCAATAGGGTGAATACAGATTTGTAAGACGGTAGACTCTGGGGTGGCGTACAAAAGTTCAGCGGGAGTCATAATGTATTAACACACACATCAAATTTTTGGTCACGGGATTTTATAACCAAATGGCTCTACAAGTTGTCGGGATACATCACATCATTTCAAAATTTCAACTTCCGGGGGAGCAAAGCAAATCTCCAGACGGCAGGAAATTTCTTAATGTCGAAAAGCTGTCACAGCTGATTCTCTATCAATCATGAAATGCATTTTTAAAAATAACACTATTGCACAGAATTATAGAATATTCAGTCATTTAGTCACAGTCATGACTCGACTATCAGTTGATGTCATCGTATATATAACGTCGGGATTTAATTAGTTTTTAAAAGACAAACATACAGTGGTGGCCAAAATTGTGTAAACCTGTCGGAAAAGGTGTATTTTTTAGGGCTCACAACACCCATTTTTGTGAAGTAATACCATAAAACTATATATCAATGGAAAGATACGTTAATGGAGAATGCAATGCAGTAAAATTTGCCAATTTATCTGTATTCTATCAAAAGTTATAGCTAAATAACCTAAAAAAGGAAACACAACTTGCCTAGGTTAGTATGAGGTAGCTTTCCTTGATTTGAATGCCGACAATTAGCATAGGTGTTTTTGTTCTTGTTGTTAATAATTCTATCTGATCTAGCCGATAAGCCATACCAGATCCATGAGACCTAAAACATTTAAAAAAATCCAAGACAAGGAGGGGACTCCACGTCAAATCCTCCTTTTCAAGCCCCAAGCAAGAACGAAAATGGTCAGGGGTGGAATAATTGGTGTTACATTTTCCTCAAATGGGGAAGATCTTATTACCTTGATCAAATTTAAGGCACTTCAGGTGACCACTTAGGAGTCGTGACAAAGCAGCCTGCTGAGCACGATTGCCCACAAAAGCCATAGCTCCTCTCGGCTATCTGCCACAATACCAGTCATGTGCAACAGAGGTGTTTAGAGAGCCAATAATGTGACATATGGTTTTGGCAACAAGTCAGGTCACAGTAGGATTCAGGTGTTGTGGGCATGTGTTGAAGCTGAGAGGAGAATATTTTGTTATTGCGTTATGTGCTTGCTATTGGAGTTAGACAGTGCTTTATGTAACTGCTATTTTGAACATCATAAAACCTCGTAAAAGTAAAGAAATGGCGCGAAGAGTTGATTGATCACCCAGAAAGCGATTTAAAATAGTACTATTACCTGAACAAGGCTATAGTTATGAAGAAATTTGAAGACAAATTAGTGGAAATGTAAGCAAAGGGGGCATTTATATATTTTTGAAGAGATATAACGAGACTCAGGGACTAAAAAACCAGGCTGGTAATGGCAGGAAAAGGTGCATAACAATAAGTGATGATATAATAGTCAAGAGACTGTGTATAGCTGAACGAAGAAAACCATCTAGGTGTATACAAAGCGAAATAGCGAAAGCGATTGTGAAGTTGAGTGCAAGAGCTGTTTGGCTCAGACTGTTGGGAATTGGTCTAAATGGTAGAATTACACGAAAAAAAGCCATTTTTATCCGTCAAACAAAGGTTGAAAATATTAAACCGGGCTAAAATACATTTTTACTGGAGAGCGGAACAATGGAACAGTGTTATTTGGTCTGACGAGACCAAAATTTCCCTGTTTGGTAGTGATGGCTGAAAGTACGTAAGGAGAAGGGATGCATCCTTGTTGTATTACACGTACCATGAAAAACCCGGTTAGTGTTATGATATGGCGTTGTATGACATCAAAAGGTGAGGGCAGAATTTGCGTGATTAATGAGAATATGAATGCCCCAAAATACATAAATGAAATACCTGAGCCGTAAGTGAAGCCTTCCGCGCGTGATATTTTCCAAGATAATGAAGCATTTACATTTCAACAGGATTCAGTTCCATATCAGGTTGCTAAAGATCGCAAAAAATGGTTTCAAGATAATTATGTTCCAACTCTGGAATGGCCTGGGAATAGTCCAGACCTTAATCCAATTGAAAATCTATGGAGCCGACTAAAGAAACTTGTTGCATAGAAGCAACTCAGCAATAAAACCAAATTAATGGAACTGATAATTCAATCTTAGTTTCCCATTATAATAGCTGAAGAACTAAAAGACTTGTTTCACTCCACGGGAAGGCGTTATAACGCCATAATTTATAGTAAGAGTTATCCAACTAAGTATTGACTCAACAGGTGCGAATTTTTGTCTATCTCATTTTTCTACGTGTTTCACTTTTCTTCTCTATAACTGATATCCTAATAAAAAATCATTCATAATAGTTATTGCATTACATTATTGGTTAAATAATTATCTTTCTATTGATGTATCATTTTATGGTATTACTTAAAAATTAAGTCGTGTTATGAGCCCTCAAACCTTAAAAATACACTTTTTTCAAAAGCTTTCCGCAATTTCGGCCACCACTTTATGTATGATTTACAAGGCAAATATATGAATTTTGCAGTAGAATTGTACGTAAATGAAAGACAATTTCTGCTTTATATAAGGAAAAGTTCCTAAACCCATAACGTGAATACCTTGGTTACACCTGCACTAGATTACACTGCTATCTCCCTGTACGCGACATGGGGAGACATTCCTTATACGTGCATATTTAAAATGTTATTAAAATTATTTCATACTGTGAGTATGTTTTAATCTCTCTGTTAAATATGTCTAGTAAACTCAACAGCTGTCAAAATAATTGAAACCCAAAAGATCAAATTTCTCCAGTTCATTCTGTAGTCGACTACAGTAAGTTTCAAAGCCAACAAAAAATTAGTCACACTTTAGATGTGTATTTGATCTGACTCGTTTTGAAATATACCTCTGTAGTTTGAAACTGAGACTGGTTCCCGTAGAACTTCCGATACGCACACAAAGTGTATTTGGGGCACTAGGTAACCTAGTGGTAGAGCGTCGGCTTTCGGTGCTGAGGTTGCTCGGTTCGGATCCCGACAAGCGCCATTAAATACCTTCGTGTCTAGGTCGGAAATAGGTACTTTAGATCCGTAGACCGGAAAGTTCCTCTATGAGATGAGAGAGGGCACGATACTCCCAGATGTTGCCCCTGGGGATTCGCGGTCAAAATTGAGGTGACACCTGGCTAAATCGGACTCTTGATTGAGGTGACGCCTGGCTAAATCGGACTCTTGATTGAGGTGACGCCTGGCTAAATCGGACTCTTGATTGAGGTGACGCCTGGCTAAATCGGACTTTTGATTGAGGTGACGCCTGGTAAATCGGACTCTTGATTGAGGTGACGCCTGGCTAAATCGGACTCTTGATTGAGGTGACGCCTGGCTAAATCGGACTCTTGATTGAGGTGACGCCTGGCTAAATTGGACTCTTGATTGAGGTGACGCCTGGCTAAATCCAACCCTTGTAGTGCCATTATAAACTCCCCCCCCCCCCAGGTCATTTGCCTATATGGATCTCGTCTGGATTACTTCCGGCCAGGAGGCATTAAAAATAACAAGAACCACAACAAAGTGTTTTTCAGTGCTTGAAATAAATCCTTTCTAATTTTTTAACGTGGTATAATAAAACCTCGTTTATCTGGACTAACTGGGACCATAGGCAGTCCGGATAATCCGGATAATATGGGAAATAAGCAAAACAAAATCCTGAACTAAGCAGACTTACCGTTTATTACTATAAAAAACTATGTTTTGTAATAAAATTACATAGTATTGTTTACAAGACGTTTAAAAAATATAAAAATAACTTTTCACATCCTTTCTGAACAAAGAATTGGTAAGTCTAGTAAAGCTTTATTAAACTCAACAAGAAGCATTATATTACGAGAATTTATTGTACAATCTATACATTGAATCAAACTAAAAAGCCAGTATTTTGCGTACTTATAGTTACGTTCTTGCTATCATAGTTAAAAATTATTATCTAATGTGAACATTAAATAAAAATAATGTCTACAAATCTGAGCCGGATTATCGGGAGATCCGGATCAACGAGGGCCGGATAAACGAGGTTTTACTCGTTTAAGGAAATATTTTTAAAGGAAATATTAAGGAAATATTTTTAAAAATCATATATAAATAAATATTTTTTATATTAATAAATATAATATTTTTTATTAAGGAAAATATTATATTTATTATTAAGGATAATAAATATAATATTTTCCATAAATATTTTTTATTAAGGACATATTTTTTAAAATCTTCTATTTTGCCTCTTATACCTTACCTCAATTGCACATTTGGCTTCATTTTAGAAATATGTGGCCAAAATGAGGAGTATAATGAATGTGGTACAGCTTGTCCTCCAACTTGTGACCGCAGAGATCCTATTTGCACAAGACAATGCAAAAAGGGCTGTTTCTGCAAAAGAGGTTTTATACTTTCCAAAGACGGAGGGAAGTGTATTCCTGAAAAGCAGTGTGGAAAGACAGGTACTTTTAATATATATGATGTTTTTATTTTAAGATTTCTCATATATAATGCTACATCTAAGTAAGGACATAACAGTGAAGTAAACATTTCCATGTAAATATGTGACTTTCTTTTAATATTTTCATGCGGACACACACACACAGAAATATATACACACACACATATATATATATATATATATATATATATATATATACACACACTATCTACCAATAAGTATTTGGACACCCATGAAAATGACGATATCTGCGGTCCTGATATACGTCACGTCCTCCGCATTTAAATATCGTGTAGGAAACAATATTGGCATTAGTCGCATGCAAGATGCCACGAAGTGCAGAGTTATCTGATTTCGATAAAGGTGTAATCGTCGGGTATCACAGAAATGGCCGATCCTTAAGAAACATATTTAGCGAGCTGAATTACCTAAAATCAACAGTGGGCTGTGTGATTCAGAAGTGAAAGGTGAGTGGGGATTGTCGGAAAGTGCCCCGAGTCGGCAGACCCATGAAACTGGGACACAGAGACCGACGGATGCTGTCCTACGTTTTGGCAGTTTTACGGATTGGACCCATGTTATTTCCAGGACGACAATACCAGCTGTCATGTTGCGAGGTCCACCATAGATTGGTATGGTGACAATGGGGTTGACGGAATGGACTGCCCTGACCAGAGCCCAGGCCTGAAGCCTAACGAGAACTTTTGGAAAGATTTAGATCGTAGAATTAAGGGGTGCAACCACCGTCCGAAATCGGTGAAGGAACTTACATGTCTTCTCCAAGCCGTGTGGAAAAAAGTACTACTAGCCGCTTTACAAGGACTTGTGGAAAGCATGCCCCGGAGGGTTGAAGTTGTAATTGCCTCTTGTGCAGGCTCTACCAACTATTGAATATGAATAAATTTCGTTTTCCTTTTCTACTATTACAGGTGTCCAAATAGTTATTGGTAAATAGTATTATATATATATATATATATATATATAAATGTATGTATGTATATATATATATAAATGTATGTATGTATATATATATATATATATGTATGTATATATATATATGTGTATATATATATATATGTATATATATATTTGTATGTATATATATATATATATATATATATATGTATATATATATATATGTATATATATATATATATATATGTATATATATATGTATGTATGTATGTATGTATGCATGTATATATACAAGGTCTGACAATAAAGTTCGGTGAATAGTCCTGTAACATTAATGTAGATGAAATATTAACGAAAGTTACCTTACTGTCCTTCGAAATAGTGACCTCCCATAACTATGCACCGCTGTCATCTGCTATACATGTTCTGGAAACTTTGCAAGAAGTCTTCTTTTGGGATGGAGTTCAAAAGCCTCGTCACATTTCGTTGGACGTCAGGAATATCGTCAAATCTCTTTCCTTTCAAAGCGAGTTTGAGTTGTAGGAATAGGAAGAAGTCAGGAGGATTGAGATCTGGTGAGTATGGTGGATGTTCAATTTGCACCACCCCCTTTTTTGCCAGGAACTGTTTGACGATATTGGCTGTGTGAGGGCGAGCATTGTCATGAACAAAAAACCATGAACCTTGTTGTGCGTATCGCGGTCGTACCCTGCGTAGACGTTTCATGAAACGGGTCAAAATTTCAATGTACCCTTCAGCATTCATCGTCTTTCCCTCAGGTAGAAATTCCTTGTGGATAATGCCTTGACTATCAAAAAAGGTGATGACCATCGTGATTTTTCTGCTCTGACCTTTTTCCGACGAGGTGATGCAGGAGAACGCCATTCCATGCTTTGCCGTTTCGTTTCAGGGTCGTACCTGAGACACCAGGACTCATCTTCAGTGACAATACAGTTCAAGAAGTTTGGTGTCGCATCCGCCGTTTCGACAAAATCCTGTGAAGTCTCTAAACGTGCCTGCTTGTGATCGTCATCCAAGTGATGTGGCACAAGACGACAACACGTTTTTCTGATCCGTAATTTCTGGGTAACGATTTGTCGCACGGAACAAACGCACTAAACAAGCACTTTGTAAAACAAGTCTTACACGGAACACAAACGACGCTCAACTGAACAACGGTGGTGGCAGATGGTCAACACCTACCGCTACACAGGTGCACCGTTTTGTTTGGCCAGTGTTGCCTGATCGGCCGTTCTGACTTCATTCACCGAACTTTATTGTCAGAGGTTGTATATGTATGTATGTATGTATGTATGTATATATATATATATATATATATATATATATATATATATATATATATATATATATATATATATATATATATATATATGTGTGTGTGTGTGTGTATACATGTATACACGTATGACTCTACAGAAACATAAAAGGAATAATATATATATCTAGTCAATATTATACACTTAGACAGAGATATATATACGATAAATCTGATTATTTTCCAAGATTTTTTTTCTGGAAACAGTAAATGTTTTTTGGTATAACAAATGTGGTACAGCTTGTCCGCCAACATGTGATAGCAGAAATCCTGTTTACACCTGACAATGTAAAAGGGCTTCTTCTGCAAAAATTTTTTTACTTTCTAGAAAAGGAGGAAAGTATATTCCTGTGAACAACTGTCGAAGTAAAGGTACTTGCAAAAAAAAAACTACTTTAAAATCTATGATGTTTGATTTGAAGCTTCCTCGTACACAATACAACATCCATATGGACCTTTTACAGCATATATTATATACATGAGTAAATCTAATGGTACATTCCTTTCAAATTGTATTCATTCGAGAATAGATTTTGCGGGATTTTCGTGTTGTAGAAAGTACAGGAAGTGAGCAATAATCTATAACTTGCACTTACGAAACACGTGTCTATTAAACGCGAGGCTGAGATACTCATAGTACTCAATTCTGTTTCATCACAATGACCGTAACCAACAGCAAATGTTTGTTCATCGTTGCAGACAGAAAACGGATTTTAGTCAGATTTTTATGGCTCTTTCGTAATGGAATATTTGTCTGAATGTGTCTAGAACATTTCGTATACTCGAGAATGGGAGTAGTCTTTCCTCTATGGTTCAATTTCAAAATGAACGAAAACTAAAAGCATTATTCCGCTTTTATTTCGCTTTCTATTTCGTTTTTATGCTTATTTATGCATTTTAAAAATCAAAACACACACACACACACACACATATATATATATATATTATTAGCGAAATCCCCTTTCGCTATGTCCGGAATTGACTTTCTTAAATAACAGTCGTTTTACAACCTATTTTTATTCAAAAGGATAACTTCATTACATTAGAAAAAAAAACGCGCTCTCTCTAGCTCACGTCGACATTTTATATCTTTCGAACAACCTCTCCGTGTTGTTATCCGAAAGAGCAACAATAATATATATATATATATATATATATATATATATATATATATATATATATATATATATATATATATATATATATATATATTCTTCGGCCGGCCCTAGTCCTTTAGTAAATTGCAGACGTGTTATATATATATATATATATATATATATATATATATATATATATATATATATATATATATATATATATAAGGTGCGGCCAGTAATTTTCAGGACTGATCTAATAACTCCAGAAAATATAACATGAAATACGACTACATACCCATTTAATATGTTTCGAAGTAACACCAACGTGCCGTAATGCACTTTTGTGCTCGGCTGTATAAGTTTCGGAAACAACTTTTAAAGTCATCTTACGGAATGCTCTTTAATGTGGACATCACAGTTTTCTTGATGACTTCGACATCCTCAAATCTTGTTCCCTTCTGCAAATTGGACCAACGTGAGGTCGTGGAGATGCAGCATCCTCCATACTCTCCGAACTTAGTACCGGCAGACTTTTTCTTGTTTCCAAAACTGAAAGATTTCCTGAAAGGAATAAGATTTGCGGATGTCGAAGCCATCAAGAAAACGATGACGTCCACATTAACGAGCATTCCGAAAGAGGACTTTAAAAGTTGTTTCCGAAACTTATACAGCCCAGCACAGAAGTGCATTACGGCAGATGGGAGTTACTTCGAAACATATTAAACTGGTACGTTCTTCATGTAATATTTTCGGGAGCTATTATATCAGTCCTGGAAATTAATGGCCGCACCTTGTATATATAATAATTTTGTTTCTCGCTATTTTATATTGGTGCAGCTAAATTTAGTAAAAGTTTCTTTTGCAAATATCGATGCCAATGAATTACAAAATTTTTAACCTTTAAGCTGTCCAGGACTGAATACTAGGAAATGTAGGCTCGATCCACCATAAGTTAATAGAAACAAAACCTACCTCTTTCCCCTCAGTGCAAGAAAAAGGATCTGTACAAGTCACAAGTTACGAGTCGGTACAAGTCACAATGAGTTTTGGTCATAGTCTGGGCCAAGCAGTTATTTTAAAATGATATTTGGTGAAATTACGCCAAAATTTTAGAGGTTTTTTCAATCGAGTTTGTTTATTCTTCTCGACACACAAATTGAGGATAAAAATATTTTAAAAAATTAACGGAAATAATTTTTACCAGACCAATAATATTAATTACTTCACGAAACAAACTAAGTAAATTTTCTTGGCTCTCTTGTAAGGCATATTTGATATGAATAGAGCTATTGGCATACCTGAATCGTGTTTTAAATAATTCATGCTTCATTTCTTTTATTTTCAAATGTCAATTCAAGTGAAGCAGTGCTAATTTCCATGATATCGGATAATCCTCAACGTCAAATCTTCTGCTAAAGTATTTTATGTCACATGAATATATCACATGAGTGAAGTCACCTTTTGAAAGTTTGATACATACGATTGAACTAAATAACTTTTCCTCATATGATATTTTTCATGATCCTTAAAACGACCATTTTTTTGTGCTTTGATTTCTCGAAAAATTTCCGTGAAGACCTTTATAGTTAAATATATATTTCTGGGCTGACATTTGCAACGTTGATACCAAAATGCTTAATTCATTCTTGTATTTTCTTCAGGCGGCCCTTGTCCTTTAGTAAATTGCAGACGTGGCTGTTATTTGAATAGAAAGGCTAAACCTTGTCCGAAGTGCGTGTGTCTTGGAGGTATGTTTTCAAAGAGTGGTTTTCTTATAGTCTGTAAAACGCCTACTTTGGGAGAAAACGATTCTCTTAGCACAGTTTAGAAAATCATTTTAGGAACAGTTTTCATTAATAGCAATCTCTATTTATGGTACAGGCAGTAAATGTTGACAGTTAATTAGAGAATATAATAAATGAGTCGTTGTACGAGGAATTCAAACGTCCTTTTTATTTAGCTAAAATATCTTCAGATATCAGGTCATCCCATATATAATGCGGTATTTTAAGGGTATTTTTGAAATGAAGCAAAAAAATCTTTAAAAATTTTCCAATTAAAGGTTGTACAATGATTTTACTTCTTAAAACTGATAACAGATGGCAGCACTAGCTTTTCTGCTCATACCTTTCTCTGCTTATTTAATTGGAATATATTGAATACAAGTGAAAGAAGGTCGAGAAAAATAGGGGGTCCAAAAATGGACCTCCGTCCCTTTTTGGATTACCTAGCGATAAAATTTTGGATTACCTAGCGATAAAAAAATATAGGTGTCGAGTTAAAGAATGAATCTAATCCTCTTCGTGCATCATCTTCTGTAAAAAGCCGTTTCCTGTTAATATGATTTTAGAGACTAAGGTTCTTAGACGTTCAGCAGGAAACACGCCTCTATCGCATCTGCCACGATGATGGAATATTGCGTCATTCATTTTAGACAATTACAAAATATTGCACCATTTACAGGATGACCCAATAGATTAATAAGGGGGCTCACAACCTTTGACTACTGAGAAATGACCCTAAACATGATCAAAATCGAGCTACTGAAACTCCAATAATATTAATATATATATATATATATATATATAAGTTTTTTGTTTTATATCAAAATTTCAAGTCTTCGGTTATATTTTATACAAAAATAGAACTTCTAAAGCCATAAATAATTTTTAGATTTTATTTTTAAATGTACACATTACTAAAAAGGGAAAAAAATCATTGGATGTTTCGCGCATCATAAAATTTAGAAATATGCATACAGAAACTATTTTTTGGTCAAATTAAATTAATAATACACTCAAGTTTAATGTAAACCCCAAAAAAATACAAAAAATATAGTTTAAATTGAAAAATTTACATAAAAATTAAAAAAATTTTAAATTTAGCAATTTTTTAAAACATTTTCAAATGTAAAAAAATTTTTTACAATTTTTTTTTAAACTTTTCTGGTTTTAGTGTGTAAAGAAGCTTATAATACAAATCTGATAAAAATTTTGTGTGTCTAGGACACATAGTTTGGGAGTAACTGTGCGCGGAATCCAAAAATTCACATATTCGAGAAAACTGAAGTTAAAGTTGGAATAACATGGCTATGGCAACACAGTGAGCTTTACATAAACTCTCATAACTCGAGAAATAATGCAACATTTTTTATGCGGTTTGTTGCATATTGTTCAGAAATGTCCCAAAAATCAGAATATAGCAAAAACCAAAAATCGATTTTTTTAAGTTTCAAAGGTTGTGAGCCCCAAGATTATTCATAATAAGTCATATTTGTTTAGAAAAGTCTAGTAGGGTAATACGAAAGGGAAAAATATAATACAATATGGACAATAAATATAATGTATATGGATTTGGATATACAGTTACACTTCTATTAACAAGTTGAAAATATAGTTTTTATTTTTTAGGACCACAGTGTTCCATTCCTAAATGCGGTGAAGGATGCAGAATTAATTATAACAGTAAGCCTTGCCCATCCTGTCAATGTAACGGATTTCCCGGGGGTATGTCTTCATTTATTATTAATACTAGTTGGTACCGTCAAAACAGGACGGCTAGATAGTAAGTGAATGCACTAATGCACAAATTATACTCAACGCATCGTTGGCAATTGTTGGAAATCATAATAATGCGCAGAAACAAATTAATGCGTTTAAGCGGCCTCGTGCTTAGTGAGTATCTAAAGCCAGGTTTAAAAATGCCACTGAGCATGCGCACATAGCAATTATTTAATTGTAAATTATCGCTAATTAAACAGCGAGAAATAAACAACTTCCATCAGGTTTAATCTTATATTTCACATACATAATTATCATAAAAATAAAAATGGCAGAGAGAGAGAGAAATCTATAGAGACTCCTCGGAATAAACGTGTTTATCATTAAAACGTCACTGAGCGTACGCAGAAACAGTGAGTTTCTAAAGCCAGATTTAAACATGCCACTGAGCATTCGCAGAAATAAATTTTTAATTGTAAATCATCGCTAATTAATAGAAATTGCGGTTACAGAAACCTAATTTGAAAAATCTACAGATTAAAATCTTTCTTTTAAGACCAAAATGGAGTAAATTGATGCAGTAGTTTACTCTCACGGACTGCCCAAAACGTCGGCTTAGCAACATAAATACTATATTTAGATTATTGTTATTATTATTATTGTTTTGGAAATAATTGCTAAACTGCGAGGTATCTAAAACCGTCTTGAGACGACTTTTAAGATATGTGTCTGAAAGTTTGTTTAGGATGTTTAAAATCTACCATCGCAAATTCTACCAAGAATTTTTTATTCACTGGAGGCAATTGACCATTATCGTCTGAAGCGTGAACCTCTTTCTGACAAATCACGATTTTGATTTCCCGAAAAGGATGGTTTGTTAAAAATACGACTGGGTTCGGTTTAGATGCGTTGCGCTTAGGTGTAAATTAAAGCACAATACTTGCCACATAACTCCGATACTGGCTGCATGAAAAGGGCCAACCAGGAATTATGGGTCTTTAAATAATAATTCCCCTACACAACTGGGTACATTAAACAAGTTTGCAAAATACAGGGCCATCGAAAAGGGTGTCCGTGATTTCAGTTGTGCACATCGGGATCAACAATCGACCTATCGCATATTGCGTAGCAGCAGATGGCATGTTCACCCTCAAGCGGTGCAGTGGTTTGAGACGAAATAGATAGTACGGTCGTGTCGGATCGGACCCGATCTCTTTTTTGATGAGGTTTTTGGTAGAAACAAGTACACAATAAGCATTTTTGTTGTATAATAACATTTACTGATAATATTTTACATGAAATAAAACCCTTTTTGTAGAAAAAATGACCAGCGAATTGTAATTTTGCTAAACAAAGAAAATCTCTTTGGCATTTGCATAGAATGTTGTATATATTAGGTCAAATATGTAATTTAGTCTACCTAGTTTTAGAAGTTAGTGAAACCAACTTTCTGAGAACAAAAATGTAAAAAATAATATATACTGACATTTTTGGTGTTCAAAATCGAAATAAAAAATTATAAAACCTAAAATAAAAAGAAATGACTAGTGACCATGAATAACGTTTTTCAACAAAGACATTTGTATTTACTTATTCCTACATATATAGGAATAAGTAAATACAAACACCTTGCTAAATATATTTAGCAAGGTGGTCTAGTAGGTCCATCTGGTAGAGTTCCTTGTCAACTCGATCTCTTGCAATGACAGAGGGAGCAATGAGAGTACGGGAGGGGGAAGACACACCCTTGGGTCGGATCCGACCCCCCACTGTACCATTTGAGGGTTAACTCTGAGAGTTTTATTATTCGTCATTATGGTGACCGTGACTGCGCTGGGAGCATGCGCCGAAGCTGTTACGCCCCGCTTCCTACTACGTTGGATAGGAAGGGACTGTCCAATCTTTTGTCTACCAAGAAGCCCCGATTCGACCCCTCTAGACTTTTTTCTGTGGGGTTACCTGAAAAGCAAATTGTATGCTCAGAAGATCCGGGACTACGCCATTTATCGGACAGAATCACTGCTGCAATAGCGACTGTGACTCCTCCTATGATCGCTACCTTGATGGAGATCGACTATCATCTAGAAGTGAGTCGAGCAACGAGGGGTGCTCATATCGAATACTACTAGGTGATGTCCAAAACTTGATACGTTTCTGTATGTTTTGGTTAAAATATAAACACGAGTTCAATTATATGGTGCTTTATTTCACGCTACAATCACGGACACATTTTTCGATGACCTTTTCTGAATGAAAGAGGGAATTAATGGTCGAATTAGATATTGTTTTAATTTTTCACCTAAGCTAAATGCTATTTTCCCCTTAGTTTCCATTTTAAGACGCATTACAATTTAATTAGGGAGGCAAATGGCCAGATAGAGGACAAATATTTTTAGATGTTTTGTTTCTAGGAACATTCTTGATAATTAAAGAAAACCCCTCAAATTATTTAGGTAAAAATACACTACTGCATAAAGTTTAACAACCTCCACCGTTTGTACAGCGCACATTTTTTCTCGATTTTTTGTAATCTAAAAAATCTTGAAAATTTTTCCAATTAAAGGTTGTAAAATGATTTTACTTCTTTTACCTGATAAGAGATGGCAGCACTAGCTTTTTATACTCATACCTTTTTTTGCTCATTTAACTGGAATACATTGAATGCAAGTGAAAGAAGGACGAGAAAATAGGGGTCCAAAAATGAACCTCCGCAACAGTTTGCTGCTTTCTTTTCCGTATTGAGCTCTTAAATTTTCCCCGTCTTTATACTAATGCTATTGAATTTATTTTTCAGGACCTCAGTGCTCCATTCCTAAATGTGATAAAGGCTGCGAAATTGATTATAGCACTAAGCCTTGCCCATCCTGTAAATGCGAGCAACCTCCTGGGGGTAAGAACATATTTCTGAAGGATATATTAGTAAATATGATGCAATGATCCTAATTTTTTAAACCTCGAGGCATATGTTTTTCTCCTTATAATTTTAATGAATTATGCCTTATAATTTTAATGAATATTATCATATGGCTTATCGTAAACTGAAAGGAGTTAGATCGAAGCAAAAGTTTCAGAGACGGAAAACAACAGTTCTCTTTATTTAATTGATTTTCAACATAGAGAAAATGAATGTTAAAAGGAAACCATTAACATAATTTGCTGATTTTCTCCTAAAAATTGTCACTTCTTTGACTGAGTATAGAGCTTTGTTATTACTTTATAAATGAAGTAGCAAACGTATTTTAAGAAATCCGCGGTGGTTGTTTTGAATTTCACAGGTTTTTCTCCTAAACGTATTGCGAGATAATAAAGATAACAGAATTATAAAGGACCCAACATTTTCGTCAAGTTACTTCTAATAATTACTTATAAATATAGATAATTAAAATATAAAACCTACTTAACCTATTTTTTTCGTATTTCATGAGCCATAGATTCCCTGTGAACTACTCGGTCATTAAAAAAAGACGATATCGAAATTCACAAAATTTTTTTTTCAAAAACCTTTTGTTGATATTGTATTGCCGTTCCGTTTTTGATATCATTTATTATCTAAACAGTATTTAAACAGTGACCGCGTAACACCATGGCACGCGCATGAATAATGTCGTCAAACGGTTTCGTATATAATATTAGATACCATGCGGGGGGTGGGGCGCGGTGGACCGGTTGGCAAGAGCAGCGAGCCAGTGATCTGAACGTCGCTGGTTCGATGTCTGCTGCTGACAAAACCACCGACGTCTACACTAAAGACGGCTTGTGCATGGAAAAAATCTGTCGTAACTGCAATGTCATCCAAGTTCCCAAGCTACCTCTGGAGGTTCGGGGTCAAGTGTTCCGGTCTCGTCACTTAACTCGGATCAAAATTACGGACCAATGCTCTTCGAGGTCAAGTCCGTCTTCAGTTCTAGTGGTACCTCGCATTAAAGTGAAGCTGCTTGCCAAGGACCAAGGTCCTTTGGACTTGGTGTAGGCTTTCCTTCAACAAGGGGATTGGAAACAGATACCATAGGCATTGTTTCTCTAGTTGTATATCCCACTCTTCTATCTTTATGCTATATGTTTTATGAATTTTTCCAAAAAGTTTCTTTGTATCATATGTTAGAGTTGAAATATTAGAGATTTTTTTGTGAAGATTCTTATTCTTGAGTGTAGGAATAAATTCATGCTCTAATTTTTAACCTTTGTCAGGAATTCAATGTGATATTCCTCTGTGCAAAGGCCCTGTATGCAAGTTAGATTACACAACAAAACCATGCCCAAGTTGTAAGTGTTACGATGATGATGATGACGACGACAATGGTGATGATGATGACGATGATGATGATGATGATGATGATGGTGATGATGATGACGATGGTGATGATGATGACGACGACGATGATGACGACTATGAGGATAGTAAGTACATGAAACTCATTTCTTCATGAAGAACTAATTTAAAATGTCTTGGATGGCACTTCCCTTTTCCTAAATTGTGATAGAAGCTCCCAAACTGCACTCTCCAGGCTTGTTAGTGGACACCTCAGGAGCCTTTTTATCGACGGGGGAAGAACAGTCTTTTCCAAGTGCCATGTTAGGCAGGCCTACCCATAGTACATTTTGGAGTGTCTGAGGCTTACCAGAGAAGATCTCATTACAAACCCCTTCTCGTCATTGGTTTTGCCCGTGTTAACAACCTCATGGATCTCATCTGAATTATTTTCGATGCCAGAGGATTAGAAACAACAACAACAACAACAACAACAACAAAATGTCTTGAAACTGAATGCCAAACTACAGAATCGTAATGTAGTATTTATGTCGAATATTAATACAAAGTTTTGTATTTGTGCGAGCATAATAGTTAAATTAGTCCTTTGATGAAAATATCGACTTGAGTTATCATCCATCTAACTTTCTCTGTAACTTTTATGCAATTCATTAAAGAAATTCTTGTAGATATTCAAATTAAGAGGATCTGTAGCTTACATTTTTCAAATGTTTTTCATACAGTACAATGGATCTCAATTTTGCTTTTAATATCTATCCTTTGGTCATAAATAAAAATTTAAATATCCTTATTCAAAAGTTTCCCGCCTTTAAAAAAAATATGACTACCTAGGGAATAATTAATGAAATTTTATAAGAATTATACTGAGCATCTGTAATAAAAATAAATGAAATGTTATAAAAGTATTTAAAAGTGTTTCTCTTTATTGGCCTATCAATATCTCTTAACATACATTTTTCTTCCCTCCCTGAACTTTAAAGGATGTCTAAAAATTTTCAATGAATGATGGACATGTTTCATCTAATGAGCGTTTAATTTTTTTTTTTTGCTACACAGAGAAAATAAATTTAGAAAATATAACAATGTATGTCTTCGAAAGATAAACAATGATTTAGAAGTTTTCCAAGGCAATAATTCCTTGTTTCTCAAGTCATATAATCCATGCTCTCTAGCGAGCTTCTTGCGTACTCCCTAAAAATACTGCGCTTACCTTTAAAAAAGCGTGCACTGCAGTTTGACAACTACTGATGCAATGCAGTATGCCTTATACACAAAATATGTATTAAACTATGCTGCTTATGCATAAAAAGAGCGGAAAGAATTTATCTGCACAAATCAAGGGAATATTGTGGCAAAGTAAGTTGGGACCTTATACTTCTAGTTTATACCAACATTTTAAAAATTTCGGCCCAAAGGTATCATGTTTATGTAATTTATGGTTTGAATAAAATGTTGGCTTTATAAAGCAGCTAAAAACCTTATAAATATAGCATGATTTTGGTCTGATTATTTTTGAAAATGATGTTTGAAGGGGAGTCATCACTTTTGAGTGAACCTTCAAAAAATCGAATTTTGCTTTTTTGCATTTTTAGAATATTTGAAAATTTCTGAGTCATTTAAAACAAACCAAGTTAAAATATTCCAACTAGAACATTAAAAACTATGGCATGAAAGAGGATTAGTTCCAATGGAAACATTTCCAGTGTGGGAACTTTAAAAGCCTTTTTCTCGTAATGATCATTTTCATGCTTGCGCGCACTGTATAAAGGAAACTACTGCAGATACTGCTTCCATATTTTCAGGATAGATGTATAATGTTTGTACCAAAATTATGCACCTAATGTTTTCTTTAAAGAAATATTTTACTATAAAGTTATAGCATTTCACTTGTAATTTTAATAGGCTTTTTCACTTTTTATTAAATCTGATTGTTCTGGAATAAATATTTTTGGGTGTTTTAAAATTTAAATAGGTGTAGAAATATACCTAATGTTTTAACGTCACAAAATGAAAAAATTATTATTGAAACTTAGTAAGTGTTGTTGTAAGTCTGCGCGCAGTGTATCAGTATAAATTTGAAATTTTTAGAAAATACACTCACTTCTTATTTCATAAATAAAAATTTTATTTACTTGTAATAAAATTAAATCAGGGAACATTCTTTTAAATTTCCAATGGCAAGGCAAAATACCAATACATATCTATACTTATATATAAAGAGAGAGCGATTTTGTACGTGGAGGGTAATCTTCAGAACCACTGTACCTATTTGAAAAATTCTTTCACTGTTTGAAAGGTACATTATTCCAGATGGACATAGGCTATATATTATGTATATCTGATCAGTAGAAATAAAGTTAGGGGCTAAATCCTAACAATCTCCATTGTTTCCGCTACTGTCTTCTACCGCTTTTTGTTCCGAAGATTTCAACGATCCTTATCGTGGTGCTATCGCGGTGGGCTTCTGTTCTGACGCTAGCGGTTCAAACCTTGCCGTTCTCCGGCACGCCTTTTTCTTTTAAAAAATTTATTTTAATTATTAACTAACATAAAATTTATTTAAGGTATTATTTAGGTTATTATTTAGGCAAAAAAAGATTTACAATTTATTGGCTATCAACTGGAAATTTATTGGTATAATATTTTGTTCAACCCGGACAAAGTCGGGACGGGCCGCTAGTAAAAAGATAAAATGACAGTACAAAGATAAAAACATGTACATGAGATGGCGAAACTGAAAACGGGTTATAAGACCGAAGTCATTGCCTTAAAAGTTCTCTTGCTTCCCAATACCTTGATATCACAGTGTGCCCGCGGAGGGCCCCACATCGAAGCAAGTGGTCCCCGCCCATCTCTTCTCCAGTATCACAAAGTGGACAAAAAGGCGTGGCGGAAAGGCCTATACGTTGTAGGTGAGCAGAGAGACAATCATGGCCCGTAGATAAACGGAAGGCCGCAACTGCATCACGTGTAGGTTTGTCGGGAATTGAAGATGGGCTTAACCTCCCCCAACTTTTTAAGCCTGTTCGAGTCTGAAGATCCCGCAATGAGTTTGTGGGTAATTCAGGGAACATAATCTATAAAGTTTAGAGAACTAATACTGAAAATTGCATATATAATGGACAATAAAAAAAATTTATAGAAATTATAGAAGCAAAAATTCTGTCTTTTCAACTTGTGTAAAGGTGATGACTCCCGTTTGTGTAGAGGTGTGGCTAGTACATTAATTGTTTTTTATACTTATAGTTGCAATTCTATTTGCCTTCATAAAATGTTCTTTTTCTTTAGTACCGCCCGAATGCGCAATGCCTAAGTGTGCCCCCGGTTGCAAGATCAGTTATGACTCCAAGCCCTGTCCAACTTGCAAATGTGATTCACCTCCAGGAGGTATATGCTAACACTTTTATTCCTTTTTTTTATAAACGATAAAAATTGGATTTCATGTAAAAAGAACTGCATATGAGATGTAAAGAATGCTTTTTAAAATCTATCATTATTTCTGTCATATGCACAAAAGAAATGGCGAAGAGGGGACAAAATCATTCATAGAAAAAAGAATGAGTGATCCGCCAAAGAAAAGAGCTGTTCTTCTTCAGATATTGTCTATCTATCCATCTCTTTCTATATGAGGAGGTGAAAGGCAAAGTGGTGTAAGTCACATTTTCAACTGTTTTCATTTGAGGGCAAAAATGTAATCTCCAAGTTCAATTTAGAGTGGAATTGTAAATAGTTATTATTTGCAATGTTATTACAATTGTTATGAATTATAATTTATTCAATTTATGGTGGAATGTTTTGTAGTTTTTGAGGTAAAACTCTTTTGACTTACACCACTTGACTTATTGACTTACACCACTTTGCCTTTCACCGCCTCATATATTGACTAGCTGAAAATCCGCACTTCGCTACGGGGTACATTCAAATTAAATGCAACGGTCAATGTATGCAATTAATGCCAATTTATATATATATATATTGAGTCAATATATATATATATATATATTTATAATAAATACGACTATCAATATATACAATTGATGTAGAAAAAAAAATATATTTATAAAAAAATCGTAAGGGATATTTTTATGGACAAAATAATGTCCAATCGTCTGCGCTATTAGCAAGAAAAAAATTTTTTTTTGTCTATTTAGTTGTTATGCACTTGACGATAAATTTATTTAAAGTACCAGAAAAAGAAATCACGTGATCAGCAATTAATAAATTAAATTTTAAAAATTGATCTTTAAAAATTCACCAAAAATCCGAAAATAGAGGTAAAGATTTGAAAAAGATTTCATTTTAAAGGTAAAAACCCGTCCGACGGGTTTGTAACCAGTTGAGCCGTGTGCGTGGCTCCATTCAATTACATAGGTTGCGACTCATCACGGACTGATTTGTGATTTGAGTCAGTTATCAGTTTCTTTTGAGTTGCTCCGTGTGCAGACGGTCTTATTGTACCAAAAGACCTTCAATAGAGCCATACCGTTATTGCGGAATATCTTCCAGGATTGACTGGAAATAAGAAAAGCATTGTATTTACATCATATATTAGAAAATTCCCAGGAAACATTCCAGATGTTGAAGAAAGGTTAATTATGCCTTCATACATAAAGCGTTACTAATTTTAGATTTTTCTTAGGTTAACTATTTTCATATTTATGGAATTACTTAAAACTCAAAAGCTAAACCGAATTTAGGATTTTATCTATTGAGTTTAATTTTAATTATGTATAAATTGAAAATCCTTATATCATTTGAAAACATCACGTATTCTTGACATAAACATTGTCGATACGATTAATTATCTCCGTAGTGCCGAATTGTAGAAGAAATGAAGAATTCTACGAGTGCATACCAAGTTGCAAAGGCACGTGCGAAACTTACAACAAACCAATCCTCTGCAATCAAATTTGCGTCCGCGGATGTTACTGCAAGAAGGGCCTAGTCAAAAGAAAGGACGGAAAATGTGTGGAACCCAAATATTGTCCAAGTAAGAACTTCATTTCAAATATAGTCTCGGTTCACCTCTTGATTTTCGCATCGCTTTAAGAGATCATCTGATCAATTTTATAATGTGGTCACTCTCTCTGAAGCCTGTACCAAGCGATTATCATTTTTACCATTCATAATGATCAACCAATATGTGCACGCTGCATTTTCTTTAGAGCAGATTCTTTAGAGCAAAGGTTCTCAACCTTTTTCAACCCACGTACCCCTTTTTACCATGTTTTTATTAACTTGCTTTCTTGTTTGTGTGTTTGTTTGCGTGTGTGTTTGTCCAGTACAAATCTTGCAATCGATTTTTAACAAACTTCCCGACTAGCTAGACATTTGAAACTTTTAGAATAGCCCAGAATATGATGACAATGCATTTTTTAATACTTTTAGCCATCTTTAAGGAGAATTAAATTAATTTTCAGTTATTTTCAGTTAATTTTGTTTTGTAGAGTGGTGCAGCCATCTATCGGCCGGTACGGGAACGAAAAGTTAAATGCAAGTTAACTTCCAATTAACTTTATTTTCTTTCAAGTTGATGGGATAATTCATCAAAAAAATTTTAAAAGGTATCTTTTAATACATAGAATTGTCAAGTTTATATGATTCAACAGAAAATTTAAAAACATGGTATTTAAAAATTCTTTTTATCTTGTAATTATTGTGTATCATTAACTATGCGTGCCCCCAACAAAAACACTTAAGTTTTATTAAAATGTGTTATATTAGTTAAAGTTTAACTGTCCACGCACAAAGAAACCATTTATCCATCGTCGTATATGAATAAATATAAACACTTATCGTTAAATATATAAATACTTTTCTAAGTATACGACCTTTAACTATTACTACTGTAATATGTCCACGTACAAAGTAAGACTGGAAACTGGAAAGTTACTGAGACTGAGCAGTTAATAATGACTAAACTGACACAGACAGAATGGCGAAAGAGGGAAATGAATGCACAGTGGCCGAAAGCGCGGCCGAAGGGCGAGCGCTGCTCTCCCTGTCTGTGACTCTGTGTTGCATACTTGCATCCTACTGTTCCAATTTACTCCAGCCACAAATACAGTAGCAATGAGCGACATGTTTGTTTGTTGCTCTACTGATAGTTTTCAGTTTTAAATCATTACTCAAAATTTTGTCACAATTAAATTCTAGCATGTATCAATATAACTTTGTATATTTTTTGGTAGTCAATGGGGTGTGGCACTGTGGTTTTGTTACACTGATGTAACTAGTAGGGTAAAATTGGCTGCTGTTTCGCTATAACTGTCACCTACGGAATTAGGGTATGTTTGCATCTTTGGCTTTTCATTAGGATTGTATGTGTACTTGCATGTATGGTGCGTTGAGCCCTTACTGTAAGTTGTCTATGTCTTTTCATTTTCTTTTGAATAAATGTTTCAATGGGGATCTCGGGTCCTTGGGATGTCTTTTGGTTATACCTGCATCCTATTCATAAAAATCCCCTTGAGGAAACTGATTTTGTTAGGCTCCCTGGTGACGAGACCAGTCGGTTACCCCGATTTCTGGTTCAGTTCCGGCACTACTACAGAATCTTGCCTCTGGTGCGTGGAGTCCTGAGTGCTTGATTTCTGTTTGTTTTTTATCTGCATTTTTCTTATAATTATCTAGCTCTGTTGGATTATTTATTTTTAGTTATATCTGTGTTGCATACTTGCATACTACTGTTCCAATTTACTCCAGCCACAAATACAGTAGTAACAGAGAGACGTGTTTGCTTGCTGCTTTACTGATAGTTTTCAGTTTTAAATCATTACTCAAACTTTTGTCACAATTAAATTCTAGCATGTATCAATATAACTTTGTATACTTTTTGGTAGTCAACCGCGTACCCCTCATAGATTTTCGCGTAACCCCAAGGGGTACGCCTACTACCGGTTGAGAACCATTGTTTCAGAGAATTAGTTTGATCGTGAGTCGTTATATTTGGAAACATTCAGCTGTGACTGGCGATCCCTCTCAATATTTGATAATAAATGAATTTCAGCATTCTCAGAAAACAAAGCGAGACAATCGTTAACTTTTAAAAATAGACTTACCAATTCAAACTGCTGTTACATATGGCTTTATTCCGGAAACTAATCCATACAGATTAGGCAGCCAATCTGTATGGATTCTGCCTAATATGTATCGCCCTGATCTGTATGGCCTAATCCATACAGATTAGGCCATACAGATTAGACATTACAAAGGATCAGGAAATAAAACAAATCAGCAGTATAAACTAGAAACCAACAATAAAAACTAGGAACAAAATAAACTAGAAAAATATACACAATCTAAAAGTACAGTCACAAAGAGAGTTCATACTGGTCCTTGCATCCCAGTCCAACTTGCCGATGTCTCTGTTTCTCTGGGAGATTCTGTCAAGTCCATGGCAAGTTAGGAGATGATCCGAATTCATAACGCTTGCCTTGCAGATCGGGCAAACGTTGGTAGGAAATATACCTATTTTGAACAGATGTTCTGCCAAGGAGTCGTGTCCAGTCTGTAGCCTGAAATTTGCTACTGCTTTCTTGCGGGGTTTGTGGCAATACGATTTCCAACAGTCCTGAATTCAAACTTTTGAAATTCAAACTTTTAATTCAAACTTTTGAAATTTCATATGTATTTGGAAATAAATTTCAGTTATATGAAATGGTAATTTACAAAGTACTTTTGTTCGTAAAGGAAAAAAATTGTTAGGCACGTGGCCACCCAACGCCGAAACCGTTTAAAAGAAGACCATGAGAAAAGTTTCACTGTAAAAATCATCCATCAGTCCAAGCGTACTTATAATTAAAATTCAATTTTTTAGAAACGACTTCACAAAATATTAACATTCGTATAGCAGAAACTGTTGTTCCGACTTTGCTCATACAAAGGGAAATCTTAAATTATGATGATGTATCGTCCTCTTCTTATTGGTTTACGGGAACGACTTGCCGTTACTCTTACTGATATTGCATTGAAAAAAATGTACAGTAGAGTCCCGATAAACAGAAACGATTGGGAGCACACCCTTTTCGGATTAAGCGAAATCATACTTAAAATAAACTTAAATTACATAATAACATGTGATTACATAAATATTACATATTACGTGTGATTACACAGTTTATTTTATAAGGTCTGTCTAAACATTGCCAAATCTCGGGACGAAATGGGTGATAAGAAACCGGAACCCTGCCTAGTACAGTACAGTTTTTTTTTTAAATTTCCAATGCAGCAGGCGATACAGACATTATCCTAACGCCGTACAGAGATCAATACACAAAAGAAAAATATGCATATAAAGTATACTGTTATACAAAAACTCAAATACACGAACCAAATAAACAGTAAAACATGAAACCCACACAGAAAGAATTAAGAAGAAAAATTGTTCAAAAAGTCTCTGGCTTCCCAGTATCGGGAAAAAATGCAGTTCTTTGTGAGGGCTGAACAAACGAGGAGATGATCAGCATTCATCGCCGCACCACTGCAGCAGAGGGGACAGGCAGGGCTATCCACTATCTGAAATTTGTAAAGATGAGCATATAAGCAATCATGCTTAGTCGTAAGACGAAAGCCAGCTACTACTCTGCTTCTGGGACAATCGGGGATATTATGAATGGAGATTCTCCACGATTTTTCTTTCGTACGTTCTTTTAGTAATGACATGTGCTCTGTCTTAAGTACTTGATTGATCAATGCCGAGGCGGACTTATAGCTAACCAGGTTACATGGGGCTTGAATAACATAACAACCTTTTTTGGCCAGCTCATCCGCTTTTTCGTTGCCGGGAATACCACAGTGAGATGGGATCCATTGTAAAACAATCTTTTTATGTTCTTCGTGCATCTCTCTGATTATGGATCTACATTGCATTACTGTCATAGAGCTAGGGGCTTGGGAGAAGTACAGTACAGTAGAGTGTAAGATTTTAGACGATCAGCAAATTGTTGAAATGGTTTTGAAAGAACCTGTCAACGTCTCAGAGAGTGAAAGTGAAGCAGACGGTGACAGGGAACAGATGGTATTCCACTTAGACGAGGCAGATGTATTTGTCATAGCGCTAAGCTACGTAGAGCAAAACTCAGCCACGACCCTAGCGGACACACACACTAGCGAAATTTGGCTTCAAGGGAGAGGTATTCTTCTCTTCAAAAGATTTAACAGATTTTTTTTCAAACCAAGGTAGTTCAGTAATAATTATTTCAGTACATTGCCTAACTTTGAATTTTCTTGTAATATTCAGAAATATACTTTATATAACTTAGTATCACTGTGTTTTTATTGTAACCTTAGTTCTTTTTGACTTCCCGAAATTTGACTCCGCCAAATTTCGGGACGGATTGGTTTCGGATGGTTTCGGATTGGTTTCGGATTCGACAAACTTTCGGATTACCGAAGTTCGGATTATCGGGACTCCACTGTACTTGAAGTATGACGTCATTAAACTAGGATTTTCACCAAACTTCAATGCAAAAGACAAGATAGTAACATATTTTTAAAACTCTGCAATGGGACACTTACGAATCATCTTCTTGTAAGTAGTACCACGTAAATATTCCTATAGTAGTAACACAGTATTCAAATACAATCCAGGATTCAGTTACCGTTACAAAAGAATAATCAAATAACACAATAATAATTACTTCAAAAACAGTTAAGCTTACGTCTTCTGTTGCCTGTAGTTGAGATCTTCGTAGTTTAGCATCAGTTCTCTTATAAGCATGAGTTATAGATACTGTTAATTCCTTCTGCAGAACCAAAGTGTAAGCGAGATGAGCAGTACTACAATTGCATTCCAAGTTGCAAAGGCAAGTGCGAAACTTACAACAAACCCTTCTTCTGCAAACAGTTATGCGTCCCCGGATGTTATTGTAAGAAAGGTCTGGTCAAGAGAAAAGACGGAAAATGTGTGAATCCAAAGGACTGCCCTAAGGGTCCACGTAAGCCTCTCTTTTCAAGCATAAATCTTCGTGTAGCTCTCATTTCAGGAGTACTCGTGTCGTGCTCGACAATCTTCATCAGAATAGTTATTAAAAATGAACTCAAATTCATGTTGTGTTCATAGAATAGCCAAGAACAATATCCAATATTACTTAAATCTTCAATCGCGAACTATATAGTGGTGGTAGATTTCGTCTCCTTTTTTAAAGCGTAAATGAGCTATTTTATCAGGAATTTTGACACTTACCCTTCCGAATCTTTACCCTTCCGAATTAAAAACAAAATAAGTTATTTGGATATCAGGGTGCACACAACCGTTGTAAGCTAAATGGGCACATCAAACAGGGTGTGACTTGATGCACTTACCACGATGTCCAGCTAGCAAATCTTGGTAAATTTCATTATATTCTCCAAAAGATAAGGTTATCCCAGTTGCGTAAAAAACTTTCAACTTTGCGAGTACAAAAAGGAATTTTACACAGTTGAGCTATCAGTATTGTCTTCAAGTGTGAATCCAAAGAACTGTCCTAAGGAATAGCGTAAGCCTCTCTCTTTTCAAGCAGTTCTTGGTGTAGCTCTCGTGGCTTAGGCGAGTCATTATCGGTAATTTTTATCCGAATAATTATTAAAAATAAACCCGCATTTCTATTATGTTCGTGAAATAGACAAGAACAGTATTCAATATTATTTAAAACTTCAATCGCAAACTATTTAATGGTGAAAAATGGCGGTCTTTTATTCGTTTATTTATTTTTTCAAAATAAAGGAAAGTAACTTTCTTTCAAAAATATCCTTTATTGAACGTTCACTCGCATTAGATCAAATATCTTGTGCCAGAAGCAGCATTGTCAGTCCGTAAAAGTAAATATCAGAGCGAAACGTACGTTTTCTAAGTACATATCAGAGACCACGAATATTGTGAATTATGGTTTAAGTGTTCAAAGAAAACAAGAAAAAGACGAAAGAACTGCATTAAGGGGGACATTGATGAACGTCTTCTTTTAATTGACATCATCATAGTTTGCACTACCTAATAGAAAACCCTAATGAACTGTCGTAGTTTACTTGAAAAAGCAGCTTAAAAGCCATTCGTAACACAGAGTTCCACTAAGATATTTAAGTTTCTGTTTATGCAAGTTTACACCCCTAGAGTTACAGTCGTAATCGCATTTTGCATTAAGAATATGTAATTTGACGAGACTAGATGACACTAGATAAGTTAATTGCGCATTTAAAGGGAGAAAAATCGACGAATCTTGATTCTTGATCCGAAATATGATAAGTGTAGAGTACAGCAGAAACTTATCGAAAGAGCTACAGTTGATTACTTGAAACATAATAATGGGGTACAGTGATCAATACTATATTCCCACCAAAACATTGTGCTTTCAGGAAATGTTGAAATTGTTCTTCGTCTCTGAACATTACTTTTCCAGCGAGGTGTATTTCTTGACTGTTTACATCCAATTATTGGCATGCTTCCAGCAGGATGATATTACTTGTGCTGTGTTGCCAAGAGGGGATAAAATTGGTTTAAAGAATGTTTTCATGATTACTTTTTGTATTATCCTGGGAATATTCGACTCTTTTCCTATTGGCCATCTAATCTTGATCGACAGTTTTCCAGACAAGGATCCTTTGCGGAGGAATCTTGACTCTGGGGTACACGGTCAGAATTAGAGGTCTCTACATTTGCTCACCCCAGGGTTCATGTATTGCTACATAGCTGCAGTATGGTGACACGAAGAGAAAACCAACCTAATGGGTGTACTAGTAATATTTAAACTGGCTATTGTATTAAAGCAGATCAAGCCAGAAAAAAATTAACAAAATTGTTTTAAAAAATGAATAAAGGTAATGAGTTAATAAATAAATGATTGCAATAGATATATTTTCTTGCAATACATGAGATAAAAAGACACTTTTCAAGAATGCCAATTATTCTCCAGTTTGTAATTTTCGCTAGTAGGATTTATAACGGTTAGGTCTTGATAAAAAGAATAAAATTCGCTGGCAGTGTATCCTATGGCATATCTGAAATGCCAATGAAATCCTAAAATGTTTCAGGCGAAAATACTTCTCTATGATAAATCTGAAATTTTGTTGCTACATTTTCTTCATTAAGGCTTTTAAATATTTCACATCATTGATCCTGATATGTTTTTTTCAGCACCAAAATGTTCGATTCCGAAGTGTGACGAAGGCTGCACTATTAATTATTCCTCTAAACCTTGCCCGTCATGTCAATGCAATACGTTTCCTGGTGGTATGTGATATTTTTTCAAGAGTAAAAGAGCATTATTTTTTATGCTATGTGACAATGTTAACCTGCATATTTTTACCCTTTTTGATTATGTCTTATTTCAACTTTAAGTGGATTCCTTAAAATTATCAACAGAATTCGAATAAAAGGAACTAAATCATATAAAATGCCCGCATTTCAACGGATTAGAAAAGAAACTTCTTATATTTTTATTAAATGCAAAGTTATTCAAATTGAGTTTTGAGAGTGTCCTTCTTTGATCCGTAAACTTTGTTACTCTTATTTTCTTTAGCCTATAAGGGATCACAAGCTAACGAAAACTTGGGACACATATGACTTACAACCTGGAAAAAAAATACTGTGGGGGTAAGACACCCCTAGGGGTATGAGTGGGAAGGGGATGACATATTAAAACAATCCAAAACCACTGACATTAGTGTCAAATCCATAGTTTTCAGTGTCGCTGAGATGAATAGCGACACTCCCGAAGCGGCCAAAGTGCAAGTTCAGTCCCCCCACCGGCTGAGGTGTGGGGGAAATAAAATGTCCAAAATGACGGAGAGCAGTGTCGAATCCATAGTTTACGAGGTCGCTGAGCTGATTAGTGACAGTCCCGATGATATTTAAGCCCAAGTTTAGTGCACCCCTAAGAGGGGGGCGGGTGACATTTGAAAAACCGAGATTAGTGTCGAATCCATAGTTTTCGGTGTCTCTAAGATGAATAGTGGCATTCTTGATGCTGTTTAAGTTCAGCCCCATCGGCATAGGTGAGAAGAGGGAGGGGGATAAAATGTCCAAAATGACCGAGATAAAGCGAGGAGACCCAAATACCCGGGCAACGCCGGGCAAACCACTAGTTAGTTATAAAATATCACATATCATTAACAAGCTAAAAAAGTGATCTTATGTATATTTTAGGGGTGGAATGTTCTATTCTTAAATGTGATGAGGATAGCACAATTAATTATGATAATAAACATTTTCCATCTTGTAAATGTGATGGAGTTCCTGGTCGCACGATCATGTTAATGATAAATAATAATAAGATGTTTCTTAAATAGGTATGATAGGTTCCCCACTTAAAGTGTTAAGATAGTTTTATCTATATCAATACTGTCTCTGTCGGCAGTGGACGATGGCCGAATGGTTAGGGCGCTGGCTTTCGGTACCAGAGTCTGTGGGTTCGAATCCCACTCTTGGCATGGACCTTTGGGGCCGTTCGGAATTGGCTTTAATCAGTAGTTCCCGGCCTAATTAGCCCTCGTGTAGCAAAAAATGACCGTAGCGCTCCAAACCAAAACCTCTGTCGGCAATGGGATGCGCCTCTAAGGTACAAATCAGAAAAGAGGTATACAAAGGCAAAAGTATTGTTCAATGGAAAAATTTTGCATGAGAATGGAAAAAAATTCTTATATGAGTTTGAATTAGCAAATTATCTCTAATAAACTGAATACTTCATGAGGAGAAGGTGTCACGAATGTCGTGGGTTGTAGTTTAAAGTGATCGAAGACTGTCGGGAGGGGTCAAAAGAGTTGTAAGAAATAAGACAATGATGGACATCTATGGTATTAAGTGTTAACATTGTTTATCCTAAATGATATGCAACAACATAAGTGCCAAAGTGAAATACTCTTCTAAACAGCTTAACTTTTTTTTTTAATGCGGAGGCACTTGTCGCGAAGACATACGCTTATAATTCACCGCAGTTTTGCTGGCCACTTTATTATGGGGGCGCCATATAGGCGGACCAACATTGCCCCCTATGAAGGGACGACACAAACGGAGGAATTTTAGTGGCGCTTCGCCAGGATTCGATCCGAGCACCCTCAGCACCGAAAACCAGCGCGCTGTACCACAAGGCCACTACGGCTCCCAGCTTAACTTTGATATAGCTAAAACCGTTCTGCCACTGAGCAGTAGTTAAGCAGGTAGAATATCTAAAGATGGTAGGTTTGATTTCTGGTCCACTCAGCAAGCTAGCAAATTTGGCTTACGTATTTAGAAAAGTTTGTGAGGGAAATACAAAGGTGAAATCATGTAATACAATATGGGCAAAAAAAAAAGAAAAGTATATGGATTTCGGCATACAGTTACTCTTCTATTAACCAGTTGAAAATATGATTTTTGCTTTTTAGGACCACAATGTTCCCTTCCCAAATGCGGCGAGGGCTGCAAAATTAATTATGATAGTAAGCCTTGCCCATCCTGTCAATGCAACGGGTTTCCTGGGGGTATGTCTACATTTATTATTAATATTATAATTATTTTGAAAATAACAGCTAAACTGCTAGGCATCTAAAACTACCCTGAGGCGACTTTTTACTTTATGTGTCTGAAAGTTGACGTTTAGGATGTTTAGAATTTTAGATTTACGCCTGCTATCGGAAATTCTACCAAGAATTTTTCTCTTCACTGTAGGTAATTGGCCATTGGCGACTGAAGAGTTTATATCTTTCTGAGGAATAACTCTTTTGATCATTATCCGAAAGGATGGGTTGTTAAGAGAACGACGGGGTTCTTTTTAAATGTGTTACTCTTAGATATGAACTCACGATGAGCAGCATGGTCCCGATATTGGCGTCATGAAGAGGACAAAACAGCTTTTTGCGGTCTTGAAGTAAAAATTGAACTAGACAGTTTGGTAAAAAATACAACTACATCGACGAAAAAGGGGAGGAATGGGGGAATTAGATTTTTTTCATTTTGAATCTAAGTTAAAATTTTTCTTTCCTTTAAATTTTACGATGTACTATTAAGCCTGCCATATATTGATAAAGCCCGTGTCTGAAACATTTGTGTCTGACACAAACTGCTTTCAATAACTGCCATAAAATGCGCATTACAGTTTCGGGCATTTGGTTTGCAACGTAACGCCGACACGTGACAAAAATGCTGCACGCTTTACTTCTGCGACACCGAAGAGACAGCGACAAAATGGCGCTGTCATGTCGTACGTCAGATTGGTGTAAGCCCTCGGCGCAGAAATAAATTGGTTTTTCAACGCAACTTGCGTCAGACACGTGTGTTTCAGACACTCGTTTTCTCAGTGTGAAGCAGGCCTTACAATTTAATTAGTGATGCAAACAGCCAGATAAAGGACAACATTTCTTTAATGCTTTGCTCTCAGTAATTTGGTAAATGATAAAAGCGCCTAGATTATATAAGCAAAAATACGTTTTGGTGTAAAATCCGATAATTTTTTATGTATTTTGAGCATTGAGCTCTATCAGACTCTCGTCTCCCATTCTTAAGTGGAATTGATGAACGTGAGTAATAGCGTCTTCAATGAGCCAAAAAGAAACGCAAACAGGTGTCGAACGATATACACCTTTGGAGAAGTGCGACAATAGTTAAAAGGGCGCAAACCATTTAGAATGATTTGTGAAATCCATTAGCGGTGCGGTTTTACCTTGGAAAAGTCGGCAGGAAAAAATTCGTCATGGATGGTTCGAGAAGACGCTGAGACGAATGGATAAATATAGACGCCGGTAACGAATGGGGGAGAATATATTTGGACTGTTGAAGGGTCGAGACACGTACGGAGAGACAGGGTCTCGGACGGACTTTGAATAATGAGCCCGGCTCTCATGAGTGTAGTAGCGTTCGTAGGAACGAACCTTTGTAAATGATTTATTTAACCAAGATTTTAATGTGTCAATAAACCAGATGTAAATAAGAGTTGGTGCTACAGTTATGATTACTTCTACACGATAATGATTTGTCGGATCACGACTATAAAGGTTAACAAGCTCTTAAATTTTGCTTGTCTTTGAAACTGATGCTATTGAATTTACTTTTTAGGACCACAGTGCTCCATTCCTAAATGTGACAAAGGCTGCAAAATTGATTACAGCACTAAACCTTGTCCCTCCTGTAAATGCGACAATTCTCCTGGAGGTAAAAAAATATTTTTTAAAAATAAATGAATTATTAACAGATTAGCTGCTCCTTATTTTTTTTTACATGTTTTTATTAACTCGCTTTCTTGTTTGTTTGTGTGTTTGTGTGTTGTGTGCTTATCTTTGATGTGGATTCCCAAGTATAATATATTTTAATTACAGAGCAATACAAATATTTATAAACTAGCTGAATACCCGTGCTTCGCTACGGAGTACATTCAAATTAAATACTATCGTCAATGTATGCAATTAATGCAAAAAACAAGAAACAAAAAATATATTTGTAAAAAAATTCGTAACGGATATTTTTATATACAAAATAATGTAGAAGAAAATATTCAAATTAAATACAACGGTCAATGTATTCAATTAATTTGTATGTTTAATATCCATAAAACATACTATACTGCTGGCCACTGTAAATGCAACACCCTGAAGGAAACATGCAAATAACATGAAATTTACAACATGCATTAGCGGAGGTGAGATATGCAAATGATTAGAATTTCAGCGCAAACGCACATCACGCGCTCCTGTGGCGCCACTTCAAAGCGCTATTTAAGGCTTGGAGATTTCGACGATTTCAAGTTCGGCAATTGCGTTTTTCTTGTGGTTTTTTCCAAAAAAAAACGGTCAATTATGCCTCGTCGAAAACAGCGATCATCTTTTGATCAAGTATGCGAGTTCGACAGAGGAAGGATAGTGGCCTACCGAGATTGTGGATTATCTTTCAGGGAAATCGGTAGTCGTGTTGGACGAAACCAAACAACTGTAATGCGGATATGTGATCGTTGGATGCAGGAGGGTACGACGGACCGGCGTGTTCGATCGCATCCACCTCAGCGCTCCACTTCACGTGATAACAGGCAAATTGTGCGCATGGCAGTGACGGATCGCTCAGTCACATCACGAACCATAGCACAGCACATGCAGTCTGTAACGCGTCATCCAGTGTCTGCGCATACCATTCGACGCCGTTTACAGCAGAGTGGTCTGTCCGCAAGACGTCCATTGCTTTGTCTACCCTTGACGCAGAAGCACAGCCGTCTCCGCCGCCAATGGTGCGATGACAGAAGGATGTGGACGACAGAATGGAATGAAATTGTCTTTACTGACGAGTCACGCTTCTGTCTGCAACACCACGATGGTCGCATTCGAGTCTGGAGACACCGTGAAGAGAGGATGCTGAACAGCTGCGTTATGCACCGCCACACTGGTCCTGTACCGGGTATTATGGTATGGAGCGGTATTGGATATCACTCTCGCACACCTCTAGTACGCATTGCCGGTACTTTAAACAGCCAGCGCTACATCTCCGAGGTGTTGGAGCCAGTTGTCCTTCCTTACCTTCAGGGATTGCCCACAGCCATATTTCAACAGGATAATGCGCGACCACACGTGGCACGCATTGTCCAACGGTTCTTCGTCAATCGCCAGATTGAATTGCTTCCCTGGCCGCCTCGCTCTCCGGATCTTTCGCCGATAGAAAACATGTGGTCCATGGTTGCTCTACGATTGACCCAGATTTCATCCCCAGCTGCTACAGCAGATCAACTTTGGCAACGTGTGGAAGCTGCTTGGTCTGCTGGACCCCAAGAACTCAACCAAAGTCTCTTTGAATCAATTCTGAGGCGTGTGGCAGCGGTGATCTCCAAAAATGGCAGCTACTCTGGCTACTGATTTTGGCAGGAACCACACTTCACAGAAATCTATAAATTTAATCATTTGATACTTGGTCAACATGTTATCTACAAAATAAATTTTGTTGTGATATCTCTTGTCTTTCTTGGTGTTGCAATTTGGGTGGCCTGCAGTGTATTTTGAATTAAATTCTTAAAAACTTCCATCTCAATTAGTCTAGTGGTTAAATTTTATCTTTGACTGTATTTTAATATTTTTCTTGTCAATTTATTTTGTTTTAATATTTTTTTGTCAGTTTATGCAAGCTACGCAAAATTAATTTAAAGTATCACGAAAAGAAAAGAAACCCCGTGATCATCATTTAATAAATTAAGTTCTAAAAATTAATCTTTGAAAATTCACCAAAAATCAGAAAATGAAGGTAAAGATTCGAAAATGAAGTAAAGGAAGTTTAAAGGATGTTTTAAGGAAGTTTTAAAGGAAGTTTTAGGATCTTTCTCGTGTTATAAATTTTATAACCCCCAGATTATTATTTTAAATGCAAAGTTAAAAATAGGTTACAAAAAGAACTTAAAAATTTAATTTTAAAAAACTAATAATTTTTCAAAACTCTTCCCTACACTATAAGAGGAGTCGCCATGCAAAATTTTAGCCCTTTAGGTCCAGCGGTTTCGTCTGTGCGTTATCTATCAGTCTCTCACGGAACTGTTTTATAATTATAGATTACGCCACATTATACGGATAAATTAAATTTTCAAACGAGAAAGTTCGATGGTTTATTTTATTTGTTTTTAAAAAAAAACTCATAAGGATTCTGAAATATAAACATATTTTCATTAAAGAAACTTAAGTATATTTTTCATTGCAAAGCTCAATGTCCAAGGTTTGGTGAGGTGTATAAAAGCTGCGGATCTCCTTGTGAAGCTACTTGTGCCACCGCCCTCCATCATTTTCGTATTGGGATCAAGTGTCCAAAGCCATGCAAGCCAGGATGCTTCTGTAAAGATGGCTTTGTTCGAGATTCCAACGGAAACTGCGTGACACCAAGTCAGTGCAAACAAGGTTAGCTGCTTTTTACAAATGCTTCTAGCCATTGGATAATTCGTGAGTTGCATGTACTCGTTTGTTTTGGAGCAGCACTACGGTCAACTTTTGCTACACGAGGTATAATTAGACCGGGACCTACAGTTTAAAACCGATTACGAACGGCTGCAAACATCCATGCCAACGGTGGGACTCGAACCCACAAGATCGGAACTGAATGCCAGCGCTCTAGACATTCGGCCATCACCTCACTGCATGTACTCGTACTTCAGTGTAGAAATATCTACTAGCTTCAGCAAAACATCTAATGGTGCCAAATGTTTGAGGGATTTACTGCGGATAAGTGGAGAAAAAATCTCTTTACAGCTAATTACCACGTTTTTATTAACTCGCTTTCTTTTTTATCCAGTACTAATCTTGCAATCGATTTTTAACTAACTTCCCCACTAGATAGACATTTGAAACTATTAGAATAGCTCAGAACACGATGACAATGCATTATTTTAATACTTTTAGCCATCTTTAAGCAGAATTAAATTAATTTTCAGTTATTTTCAGTTAATTTTGTTTTGTAGACTGGTGCAGCCATCTATTGGCCGGTACGGGAACGAAAAGTTAAATGCAAGTTAACTTCCAATTAACTTTATTTTCTTTGAAGTTGATGGGATAATTCATCAAAAAAATAAAAAAATAATATTTATTAATACATAGAATTGTCAAGTTTATATGATTCAACAGAAAATTTAAAAAAATGGTATATAAAAAGTTCTTTTTATCTTGCAATTATTTCCTCTTCTTGAGGCAGATGTTTTTCTCCTAACTTCTTTATTTGTTTAATGAACATTATGAGATGAGCTATCGTAAACCGAAAGGAATCACATCAAGACGTGAAATTTCAACGGAAGGAAAAAAATGGACTTTTTTTAAAAATTTTATTGGTTTCCAATGTTGAGGAATTAAACATTTCATTAAAAATATTTATATAAAAGACTAATTTCCTTCTAGAAAATATTACCTCTGCTGTGACTTCTTCTAGAAAATATTACTTCTTCTATTGTTTAAGCAAAAATACATTATGGTGTAAATTTCGATAGTTTTATTTTTAATGTACACTATCTGGCCAAAAGTATCCGGACGCCCAGTGGTACAGACTCGGAGAGTCCTGAGGCATATATTAATATAATGTTGGTCCTCCTTTTGCATCGATGACAGCCTGCACACATCTTGGGAGACTTTCTACCAGTTTTTGATAAGTGTCCATAGGAATTGACTTCCAAGCGTCCATCACAGCTGAAGTGAGTGCTGGCAGTGAGGATGGTCGATTTGGCTGGCTACGTAATCTGCCTTCTAATTCATCCTAAAGGTGTTCAATGGGATTTAGATCGGGACTCTGAGAAGGCCAGTCCAGTTTTTGAACACCTATTTTGTCAAACCATGTCTGCGCAAGTCTCTATGTGTGAATGGAGCAGTTATCCTACTGGAAGAGAAATGGGCCTTCCCCGAAATATTGCCATAGAGTTGGGATAGCAGCATTGTCCAGAATGTCCACATGCATCTCAGAGTTCATGTTTCCAACCACAGGAACTGAGGAACCCAGGCCAAACCATGAAAAACACCCCCCTCCCACCATGATGCTACCACCACCAAACTTAACAGTCGGCACAATGCAGTCACGTAAGAAGCGCTCGCCGGGCATCTGCCAAACCCAGACGCGTTCATCGGACTGCCAGATTGTAAAGCGGGGTTCATCACTCCAAAGAACATTTTTCCACATGTCCGCAGTCCAATGACGGTGAGCTTTACACCATTACAATCGACGTTTCGCATTCTAGGGAGTGATGTTCGGATTGTAAGCGGCTGAACGACCATGGAATCTCAGGTTTTTTAACTCTCGGCGAACGGTCCTGCTGCTAGCACTAACGCCTGATGAACTTTGGAACTCCTGAGTGATTTCAATCAACGAGGACATGCGATTGTTTCATTACCGTTTTCAGAGTTCTACGGCTGCGTTCACTAATTGTTTTCGGCCTGCCACTTCATTTTTCTGCAGTTTCACCGCCTCGGCGTTTCCACTTCACAATTACATCCTTCACAGTGGATTTTGACTTCTATAGAATGTCCGAAATTTCTCCAACGGATTTCCCACAAAGGTGGCATGCCACTATAATGCCACTATCAAAGTCACTAAGCTCCTTTGACTTACTCATTGTCTCACAAACGCATAAATATGACCCGACAAACCACTACCAACTCTTTTATAGCATTCGGTTACGCATCAAATTACGTCACCTGCCAGATCCACTTCTTTAGGGAGGTGTTCGGATACTTTTGGCCAGATAGTGTATTATTGAGCTCTTAAATTTTGCCCTTCTTTGAAACTGATGCTATTGAATTTACTATTTAGGACCACAATGCTCTATTCCTAAATGTGACAAAGGCTGCAAAATTGATTATAGCACTAAACCTTGCCCCTCCTGTAATTGCCAGAAGCCTCCTGGAGGTAAGAAAATATTTTTTTAAAACAAAGGAATTATTAATAGATTAGATGCTCCTTATTTTTTCCTTTTCTCGAGGCAGATGTTTTTCTCTCAACTTCTTTATTTGTTTAATGAATGTTATCAGATGAGCTATCGTATATAAACCGAAAGGAATCGCATAAAGACGTCAAGTTTTAACGGAAGGAAAGAAAGGAATTAAAAAAAATTTTATTGATTTCTAATGTTGAGGAATTAAACGTTTCATTAAAAATATTCATATAAAATACTAGTTTCCTTCTAGAAAATATTACTTTTTCTATGACTGAGTATAGAGATTTGGTATAATTTTATAATTGAAGATATAGGAAATGTATTGTAAAAATTGGCTGTTTTCAGTTTCAAACGTTTCGCTACCAAATGTTTTCTGATAATACTAGCCTGATTTCGCAAAACTATACAGATGTCCTCCGACAAACAGTGATTTGGTTTGGTTTGGTTTGGAGCGCTACGGTCAACTTTTTGCTACACGAGGGCTAATTAGACCGGGACCTACAGTTTAAAGCCGATTCCGAACGGCTACAAACATCCATGCCAACAGTGGGACTCGAACCCACAGGATCTGAACCGAATGCCAGCCGACAAACAGTGAAGAAGTGCCAGTAAAACTTTTTATTTCCTTTATGTTAGGATACTTTTCCCTGGGAACCTATACCAAAGTTTTCAACGGGAATGTTTAACAAAGTAATAGTAACAAAATTAACGCTTAATTCGTCTTCAGTGAACTTGGTTAACATTAACACAGATGAAACAATTGAATTTGCTCTCTTACCTGAAACTCCCTAAAGCAATGGATAGTTATTTTTGATCGTTATAGACGTGCATATGTACTTATAATTATGCTATATATTCATAAAATGTTCTCTGGGCAAAAACGGATAGAAAAATTTTATCTCAGTTTTAGTTCATCTTAGAATGTTATGAACTCATTTTATATTTCATTTCAGCCTGATAATATTTTACCCCTGTTTTATATTCTAATTATCTCCCCTTCTATTTTGAGATTACATTTCGTAAAACTCGTGTATAAAATTACGCATACACGCTGTGGAATACATGAAGAATGAGTAAAGTAAATGATAGGAACCATACAATGTCATGAGCTCATTTTATACAAAGTGCCCGGGCTAAAAGTACCCAAAAGTTTTGACTTATTTTTACGGAACTACCCATTAGAATTAAATTTTTTTAATTTAAATAGAAAGAATATCTCACCAAGTTTTAATATTAATCATAGATTTCAATCATAGTATCATAGATTTCGATGTGTTCACCTTTTGTAGCACGACTAACGTCTAAATGGTAATCCAGTTCTCTCCAAGTGTTTCGTAGTATATCAGGAATTATTAGACTTTTTTGCTTGGGGATTCCTCAAATCCGTTGTGTAAAAACAAAAAATTCAAAATGTGGATGAGTTGAAGAAGCGTATCATTCAGGCAATTCGTGTAATAATTCCTGATATGCTTCGAAACACTTAGAGAGAACTGGATTACAATTTAGACGTTTGACGTGCTAAAAAAGGTGCTGCACACATCAAAATCTATGAACTGTGATCAAATTCTGTGACTGATATTAAAACTTAGTGAGATGTTCTTTCTATTTAAATAATTTTTTTTATTATAGTGGGTATTTCCGTAAAAATAAGCCATAACGTTTGGATACTTTTAGCTCGGATACCCTGTAATTTATTTCCTTCTTGGTGTTATTCTGGACGTTTTAAATTTTAATTATTTCCTCTTCTGTTTCGTAATTCTACGAAGCAAAAATAAGCATAAACACTGTGGTATAAATGAAGAGCCGGTAAAGTAAATGATAGGATTTATTTCACGTTCTTAAGAGGACAAGGGACCTCAACCTCGAATTTCTGAAATTTCAATTTTTAACTCTATATACAGAATAAGAATAATTAATATTCTTTTTTACTGCACTGAAGATCCTTAGAAGTTAAAATAAGGATTTTTTGGCAGAATAATGCCTGTTTTTCAATTTTTTTTCAAAAATGCTAGCATTTTTCAAATTTCTCTATACCCATTCCATATAATTTAAAAACCATAAATATTTCAACATACAAGTGTACCATATGTAAACATAGTTGTGCCCTGAATTTTTTTTGTATGAATCTAAAGTCCTATGAATTTTTAAAAAAAAATCTGTCCGTTATTCTGTTAACTGTATGTTTTAGTATGTTTTTACTTTATTTCATTCTATATAAATTTGAAGAATATTTGTGGTTTTAAAGAATGATGCACAGTGTTAAGACAAACACTTCCGTCAACAATCCTGAGAAATTTGGAAGTGATCGGAAGAAAATGAATGCGTATGGAGCATTTTGAATAATTTTAGCATTTTTGAAATTTATTTTGAAAAATATGTCTTATTCTTTCTCAAAATACTTATTTGGGAATTCTAAAAGTCTTCAATGTAGCATTAAAGAATAATAATTATTCTCATTTTATATATAGAGTAAAATATTGAAATTTAAAAAAAAAACGAGGTTGTATGTTCCTTGTCCCCTTAAGGGAAATAATATTTAGCGATGGAACTTGACTTGTGAATTGTATTCTCTCTACAACGCTAGAGTTTAACGTGGGTGATGCCGTATATGCGCCGTATATGTGCCGTATATGCCGTATAATACACCTTATTGTGTATTGAAAATCCCTTGCTATTGGTATAATTTTGAAACTGCGTAGAATTCTGAAGGGACCAATGCCTTCAGATAGTCGCTTTTAATAAATACATTCTATAAACAGTATTTAAAGAGCGTGTGCGTAACAGTGGGGCATGCATATTTAGAATGGCGCCAAATGGTTTCGTAAATAATTTTAGGTACCATCCGCATTTTTTTGTTCCTGCATATCCTTTATTATCTTTTAGCCATATATTTAAAGAAAGTTTTCAAAAATGGCCTTTAGATTAAATATTAGTGTATAAATATGAAGGATTCTTTTGTGGATATTCTTACATTGAGTTTAAGAATAAATGTATGTTTTTTTACCGTTTCTTAGGAATTCAATGTAATATTCCTCTGTGCAATGGCCCTGGATGCAAGATAGATTACAAAACAAAACCATGCCCCAGTTGTAAGTGCAAGGAAGATGATGATGATGATGATGATTATGATGATGACGACGACGGGAGTCGTAAGTACATTAAACTCATTACTTCACGATGAACTAATTGGAAATGTCTTGAAACTGAATATCAAACTACAGAATCATTATGTTTATGTCGTATCAATGTTTATGGGGTACAGTAATGTTTTGTATTTGTTAGAGCATAATAGTCAATTAGTAATTGGATGAAAAGATTGAATACTGTCGAATCCAGTTAAATGACCCACCGTTTAATCGAACCAACCGCTTATTCGGACCGAATCCCGTCTTGTAACATAGGGTATGATCGTGTAATCGGACCATTCGGTTATTAGGACCAAAATGATCGCGTCCCGATGTGATCCGATTAACCGGAATCGACTGTAATTTGATTTTTCATCCATGTAACTTTGACTGTAACGTTTATGGTATTCATTAACAAAATTCTTGAGATATTAAAAGTACGAGGATTTGATTATTTAGTAGTTATTTGATTAAAAGAGCAACACATTTTTCCTATATTTTTAAACTATACAGTGCTACTCAAACTCTTTTAAATATGCATCTTTTGGTCATGATTAAAAATGTGAGTAACCCCCTATAAAATTTTAGCAAGTCCTTTTTAGAAAATTTATGACTACCTCGGAAATTATTGATGAAATTTTAAAGGTATTAAAATAAACACCTGCATTGAAATGTAATAAAAGTATTTAAAAAGTTTTATTTTTTATTGACTTATCAATACTTCTTCTAGAGCTTCATTATGATCAGATTAAAAAGAAAATAAAAATTGTAAAAGGGTTGTTAAAAATTTTTCATCTAAGAATCCTTAGATACTTTTATAGGTCTTTAAATCAACCGCTCACTTGCCAAATCTGTCAAGTCCATAGAGCAAAATGTGGAGAAAAGTGATAAAACAATATACATTGTTTTGAAAATATTCCTCTTGAAATATAAATTAAACCGATCACTGTAGAATGTATTATTGTAGACATAGCTTTTACCTAACGACATATAAAATCTATAAGATAGGATATACTTGCAATAATCGATATATTATTAAAATTTTTGCTTGATTTAGGGTCTTAATCGATTTGGCAAGTGAAAAAAACATCAATTTCAGTCTTCAAAGTAATTTTTCTAGAAAAACTCAATTATCATAGTTTTGCATAAAAGATTTTTAGCAAAAATCAATAATAACTGTTCCGTTACTGTTATAATTATTATTATTAGTTTATTTAAATCAGTGGTTCCCAACCGGGGGTCCGCGAGAGCCTCGGGAGTGGTCCGGCACCACATATAAAAAAAATGCCAAATAAATGGGGATTTTGAAAGCAATGACCGCTGAACTAGATGGGCCGAATATATTCGATGACTATCAGGTGTCGAATTAAAATTTCTTAAAAGTTTAACTTAATTATTTTATTATTAGAATATGATAAGTTAGAATGAGAGTACGTTAATCCTGTATACCTTTTGCCTGAGGGATACTCTATACCCCCATACCCCCATACCATTTAGGGTCTTAATCGATTTGGCAAGTGAAAAAAAACATCAATTTCAGTCTTCAAAGTAATTTTTCTAGAAAAACTCAATTATCATAGTTTTGCATTAAAGATTTTTAGCAAAAATAAATAATAACTCCCGGAAAATAAATAAAAATAAATAAGAACCCCCGGAAGGTTCCTCTCCTCAAGGCGGAGGGGAGTAGCGGTGGTCCGCACAGGGTTCAATTTCTGGTTCAGTGGTCCGCAGACTTCTACTTGTTGGGAACCACTGGTTTAAATTGATTCATCAGCTACATAAATGATGTTTTCTTCGTCAGCTCTGTTCTATGAGGTACCGTCATGTCGATTTGATCTTAAGTTTTTATAATAATCATGTTTAATAGGAGGAATGAATTTAAACAGGTCTATCTTTCTTTATTTTGTCTTGCCACAGTTCCACCTGTACTATACAACAAAGGCTGGTCTACATTTTTTCAAACCTAGTGGTCTACCTGCTACAGATTTTCTTATACTAGTGGCATTAAATTTCGGATCTTCGTGAAAGTATTTGAATTGTATGACGTCGGGTTTCAATCTTTCTAATTTTATTTTCATTTTTTTTCTCTTAACTGATTAATTATTTTACTTTTTGTATTGAAACAAAACTAAACAATTTACCGTTATCACAGGAGGCTTGGGGTGCCTTGAATGGATGACAGATCTGTACTGTTTGTCCGGCATTCTCGAGCCCCACAGCAATGGAAAGCACCGGACCTCGGAAATTAACCTTCGTCTACGTATTCAAGTACTGATACGTAGCGGCTGGTCTTCAGGTGTCCATGGGCTGTTACGCGAAAGCGGAGGAGCCGAGGTTTCAATAGAATTACCATTGTCACAAAGTATTTGATTCTACGTTTGAATCGCATTATTGCAACGATTTACAATAACCTTTTCCTTACGCGGTGGGATAGCATGTATCCCAAGAATACGGGCCCAAGAATAAATATATATATATATATAACCTCTTTAATGGACGTTCTTGCAAAGGGGGTATGAAATTTCTCGTTCTAAAGAGGGAATCGGAAAAATGGGCCCCGTAAGCTAAAGGTTAAAGTATAGATTTCATTTGATTGGCTTTTGAAATAAATTATTCATTATACGATATGCCAAAATTTCTTTTGCCATTTTGTGGTCGTAATCCTTATTATTAGGGGAATTTATTATGAATATAAAAAGTTAGATGTCAATCAAGTGCTTTGACAGTAAAATTTTAAAAAGCAGACCTAACTGATTTGGCTTGTGAATGGCTGAAATGTTAGTGAGCGAAGGACATAGCTTTGATAGAAACGAGGTATTTTTTCTCGCTTCTTCAACTTTTAAGGATGACTAAAAATTTTTGGTGAGTGACGTTCATGTCTTTTATAGACTCCTAACATAGTTACCCGATTTTTGGCAGGGAATCTATGGAGTGTTTTAATTTTTCCGGTGTACAGAGAAAATAAATCTAAAAAATGTAACTAAATATGTCTTCAAAAGAAAAATAATGGTTTAGAAATTTTCCGAGTTAAGGAAAGATAAATACATCCCACGACTTTGGCTCTGAAATCATATAAACTATGTTCCCAAAAGAGTTTCTTGCGTACTCCTAAAAGAACGTGTACCACATTCTGAGAACCAATGATGTAATAAAATGTAGCCCATGAAGAAAGTATGCAAAAAACTACCCTGCTTATACAAAGAAACAGAAAAGAATGAATTAATATTACCCTCAAACGGTACCGTGGAGGTCGGATCCGACCCAAGGATGTGTTTTCCCCCTCCCGTACTCTTCCCTCAGTTAAAGAGATCGAGTTGACAAGGAAACCTACCAACCAGTCTTGCAACAGGTGTTGGAACGTCTGCAGTTATAAGTTTGCGGTAAATATGATTGTCTTTGTTGAAAAACGTTATTCATGATCACTAATTTTTTTTTTTAGATTTTAAATTTTTTTATTTCGATTTTGAATACCAAAAATGTCAGTATGTATTATTTTTTACATTTTGTTCTCGGAAATTTATTTCAGTAACTTCTAAAACTAGGTACAAGACTAAATTACATGTTAGACCTAATATATACAACATTCTGTGTAAATGCCAGAGATATTTTCTTTGTTTAGCAAAATTACAATTCGTTGATCATTTTCTCTTCGGGTCGGATCCGACCCGACCGTACCATCTATTTCGTCTCAAACCGCTGTACCGTTTGACGGTTAATCAAGAGGATACAGTGGCAAAATCAGTTGGCACGTTTTGCACCTGTTCTACACCCAAACCTTGAAATTTTGGCATAAAACAGAAATATCATATTTATGTACTTTATTGTTTAGATAAAATGATCGCTGTACGAAGCAGCTAGAAACTTTATAATATAGCATCATTTCTGATCTGATGATTTTATCAAATGGCGTTTGTTAAATCTGTGTAAATAGTACATTCGTTATTTTTTTATTCTTAAATTTGTGCATCTACTTGTATTCATAAGACGTTCTTTTCCTTTAGTACCTCCCGATTGTGCAATGCCTAAGTGTGCCCAAGGCTGCAAGATCAACTATGACTCTAAGCCCTGTCCAACTTGCAAATGTGATACACCTCCAGGAGGTATATGCTAACACTTTTCTTCCTTTCTTTTTAAACGCTAAAAATTTGATTTAATATTAAATGAACTGTATTCAAGCAGTAGCGAATGCTTTTTAAAATCAAATGTGTACGTGTATAAAGGAGTTAATCACAAAGTAATACGTCGTTCCACTTCTCGGCATGCGACTTCGTAGTACCTGATGATTCTGTTGTCTAAGGCACGATGAATTCCCACCTCGCACAGAGTACCGCAGGTACGCATTTATTTAGGACAAACGGATCAACAGGAGCTAACGCCATTTGGCGAAAGTCGAGGCCCCAAGATCCATTGTCACACTTAGCCCGGGCCATCACCCGGTTTCCAGCCGAGACTACTTGGAAGTGGTGACAACCGAATCCTTGAAGGTGATAAAGTGATTCGAGACTCACAGTCGCGGTGTCCGTTACCAAGCACCGAGGTCCTCACTACAGGCCCCGATGTCCTGGGAGCAACCCACACCAACCCTATTCCGGCCCCTCGGCCTATAATGGAGTTAAAATCTACATGAGACAGTTCAATTAATAATTATTTACAATAGTGGAACGAAATTTTTTCAAAACAGAAGGGCGAATTACAAAGATCACAATCTTATTCTACAGAAATCCCAATTGTTTAGATTTTCGATGACATATACAGGTAGATGTAGCACACCCAAAAACCTTACATATAAAGAGGTACATAAACTATTTAAGTAGATAATAAGAGGTCAATATTATGATTTTTAAGTGATGCAAATGGCAAGAGAATTGTTAACGATGTTAGCATAAAATTTTTTGATCTAATAACATTGTGATCAGAATGATTTCGGAAATTTTCCAGAAGAACCAACTACAAGATCCCAATTTGATTTTACATAAAGAACAAATTTTTATATTTTAAGTGACATACTTTGATAGATGAGCACATCCAAAAGATTTATACTTCAACGCCGATATACTATGTTTTTAAATGGGTAAAAACAGATCAACATGGAGGTTAGTATTCGAAACAATTAGTATGCTAACTGTTCAAGATATTCGCCTAAAATTGTTCGAATGAATATCGTATTTTTCATTGCTTGAATTTACATCATCAAAGTCAAGTTTTACTCTAAAAAAAGCCTGTTTACGAAAGACTGAATTTGTTTCAAGATAATTTTGCTTTTAGTATTTTGATAAATGTTTGCAGCGGTTTAATAGAAGCTAATTTGTAATATTCTTTTCATTTTGATACAGGCCTAACCTACACACACACACATATATGTATATATATATATATATATATATATATATATATATATATATATATATATATATATATATATATATATATATATTGATTTTAGACGGAACGCGCCAGAAAGGTGTTCCAGTAAATCTCTTTAAGAAAAAAAATTTACGATAGTTAAAAACGTTTATTTAATCACATATTACTCTTTTGTTAGTGAGTGGGCCTGGCCAATTATATATATAATATAAATAAAATTTGAAATCACCTCCCCTACACACCAGACGGTTACAGTTCCGGCACCTCTATTTCTAGAAATCAAGCACTATATATATATATATATATATATATATATATATATATATATATATATATATATATATATATATATATATATATATACAAACCTATCAAAATTTTTTTTATGAAGGATTGGTTTGTACTACATACATGAATGAAATTCTATTTATTTAAGTGCAAAGTCATGATAAAAATTTTAGTAAACCTCTTCACTATTAATTGTTCCAATTGATGTTTATTCAGTGAAAATTTAAACTTATCTAGGAGGTTTTGTAACAATTGAAATAAAAAGGGTGTTATTTTTGATTCCCTTCAACATGCTATAAAAAAGGCGGTTTAAAGTATGAATATCAAACTATTTGAGTGCTTCTTAGACTTGATAATTTTTTCATTCATCGCTTCAATTTTTAGGGATTAAATGCAATATTCCGCTATGTAAGCTTGGCTGTGTGATAAAGAAGGACCCAAATGAGCCCTGTCCTAAATGTGTCTGCGATGGTATGGACTCTTCTCAATGACATTTCATTTATTTCATATCTGATATTTCAAATCTCTTTAAGTGAAAAATTTATAAGAACTATAATCTTCCAATATTTTCATTTCGGTATGATCTAGATTTCCAAGATTTTAATCGAGACAAAATTTAAAAGACGTTTTAACTTTCAACTTTAACGAAAGCTAAGAAGGGGACACATACCTTTTAAAGGCCAAGAGACTTGACAAAAGTATCCCCATTTTCAATAATCAGCAGTTACTAAAAAAATTTATTCAGAAATATGAAAATTTTACTGTGAGTTAGGCCGTCTGCACACGTAGCAACTCAAAAGAAACTGATAACTGACTCCAATCACAAACCAGGCCGTGATGAGTCGTAACCTGTGTGATTGAATGGAGCCACGCACACGGCGCAACTAGTTACAAACCCGTCGGACGGGTTTGTAACCAGTTGCGCCGTGTACGACTCATCACGGACTGGTTTGTGATTGGAGTCAGTTATCAGTTTCTTTTGAGTTGCTCCGTGTGCAGACGGCCTTAAACACACTTTATTCTTTATATATATGGCTCTCAATTGTTTCTACGTTGAGGACAAATATTTTAATTTTTTTTAATTTCAACCATTTTTTTTTCGTTGTTATGGCAATGCGCCCAGGCTTGCGTCCGTATATTAATGAATATACAGTGGTACCTCGACTTACGAGTGTCTCGACTTACGATTTTTTCGAGATACGAGCATTCTCGTGGCAGATTTTTTGCTTCGAGTTACGAGCTATAATTCGGGTTACGAGCAAGCTTCTGATACCCCACCGCAAGTTTGCGCAGCGAACGCCATGTTACGTGCTCATCAAATGAGAACCCGAGAAGCATATAATATTTACAACCTTTATGTACAATTATTATACAATTGTATATTATTATTCTAAGACTACTATCCAGTCTTAAACCGAGAGATTAACACTCAACAATTATCACGTGGGCAGCTTGCTCTGCCCACACTTGAGTCGCCATCCGAAACCGAACAGCGTCCAACCTCTCTCACAGAGAAATAGCTTCAATTCCCTCCCCCACACTGGAATCCCCATGGGGTCTAGGGGATGGGATGACCTTGGTTACAAATCAAAGAATAAGATTTAATTATTCAGTTCAGCCTTTCTCCTCATCAGCATCTTCAACACCAGCATCTTCAAGTCAGATCACATCAGCATCTTCAAGTCAGATCTTCAAGGTGAATGTTGTACATTACACTTAATAATACAAGTTTATTGCAGTGCATTCTATTGTATTGCGTTTTTATACAATGTTCATCATTTATAAGCACATTTCTCTTATTTAAAAACATGTAACAAAAAATTGTGGTGTTTTGATTGAGCCCGAAACGAATTAATGGCTTATCCATTCATTTCAATGGGGAAAATTGATTCAAGATACGAGTATTTCGAGTTACGAGCTCCGTCATGGAACGAATTAAACTCGTAAGTCGAGGCACCACTGTACATACTTTTTCAGCTTTAAAATTATGTTGTGTAATATATCTTTAAAATGAACTACTATGAAATCCAAATTCTTAGTTCTTCATAGGAAAAAGGTTTTTCTTTTTAAATTTTAAAATTTTGAAAATATTTTGATAAATTTTACTCTAATTAAAATTTTTATGGCAGGAATGGCATAATAGTAGCTCATTTAGATTGCCCGTGAATGAAATTTCATGGTGTTCTAGCCACCTGTTTTGGTGATACCATGTTCTTTTTTCGTCTATACTTTACCTGCATTAAAGATAATTGTTGGTTAGATGAAAAAGAGATGCAATGAAATTTCCTTTACCTATAAGCTTCTTCGAATTTTATCTATTATTTTTTTTAAATGCTGTGAGCACTTGTCTCTGACGATAGGTACTTTTCAACATTGTCCCATGAAGATCCGTGAAGTCTTGCTGGCTACTTTATTATGGGAGCACCATATAGGTGAGCCAGCATTGCTCCCTATGAGGGGGACGACACGGAAATGACCAAGCCTAATTCGGGATTTGAACCTATATAAACCCCTACACTATGTGGGCGGCTTATCTGTAACTCATTTTTAACAATTTAAGTGTCTCGTTTATTTTCTTCATATTTAAAGAAAGGTCTGGAATTAATAACTCGTAACTCGTTTTGGAATTCATCTTTTAGAAAAAGGGATTTTCTCTTTACCGCTACCTCAGCATATTGAGTCGAGAGTAAAACGAGATGTGATTAAGGAGAAAAAAAAAGATTTATTTTTGCCTCGTATAGTACTTTCTCTCATGAGTGGTTAATAACAAAAAGTCTTAAACTTCATTATAGTGAAACAGGTATTCACATTAACGATAATTTTAGAAATGATTTTAATATGTTACACGTTTTGTTCAGTAGTAAGTAATATACTTCAACACTTTTTTAGTAATTATAAGAAATAATCTACAAACACGCTCTTCACACTTGGAATACGATGTTGGTCATTACTTGAGCGTTTTGTTTTCTTACGGAATAATACAAAAAGAAACTGACATGAATGATAATATTAGAAAAATATAGATAAGTTACACATATTATATTCAACGACAACGACATACAGAAGCACTGTTGTATAATCTACCATATTAATGGTATATAGTTTAAAAACATGATTTTTTTGAGATTTCAACATTGGATTACGATATTGGTCATTAATTGGGAGCCTAGTCTTATCAGGAGATCCTATGTCTTTTCAGACTTACTTCAGTAAAATATTTAAATAATGTTAACCAAATTTCAAAGTCCAGTGAACGCAGCTATTGTGCCCATGCTTCATAACTGATAAGTACAATGCAGATTATTCCAGACAGCCGTGAATGATATATTCATGCTTAATATAACAAGAGGTCTGATGAATCTAATGCTGTAACTAAATACTTTATTTTGTAAACTCTGCTAGGTCTAAATCGCAACGAAACCGCTATTCTTTGAAACAACCAGTTGATTGTCAAAGAACATAAAGTGTTAGCGGATGTCTTCAGCATTTGTTCAGATGAAGAAACATTTGAGATGAACAAAATTATTTCAGTTGTTTAGGAAGTGCATCTTCAATATCAAAACATGCAGGGACGAGGTTTCGTGAAATTTCTGGGGACGGTATCACCAACAAATGACAACACTAAGATGAAAATGTTCATGTTTTGTATGTTCTCGGTAAATGCTGAGTTTCATGTGTCGTTTCCATACATTTGGCTTCTACAACGTCACCTGCTGGTGAGTTTTAGGGCCCACCATTTTTCTTCATTTGTTTTCCCTTTTTTATATGTATATTCCTGCCGCATGACACACATTGGTCAGTCTATCAGAGTTTTAGCGGATAATCACAAACTATTAAATGAAGATACTTTTATTATACATATCTTGTACGCGTTTGAGTATATTTACATAAAAGTATAAAATCAAAATCGTAACTTAAAATGTTCTTTTTACAGTTTTTTATTATCTTAAAATAGTCTTGAGTACAGTAAAACATGTAATTTTAGAGATAGCTAATAGTCAATATTTGCCTTATATTTTACTGTAAATAATAACCGTAAGGAAATGACGGATTTATTAACTTGTGTAACAGAGCAATCAGCATTTCTTAAACAGGAGATTTTTGAGGGAATCTTGTTTACTAAAATCTGCACTGCGTTATAATCCCTTCACGCATTACTATATTAAACTTGTAAATATGAGAAATTAGTATAGAGTTTTAAATTTTTAAAGTGCGTCCCATAGGGGACTGTGGAAAAGACGAAGAATACGTGGAATGTGTTCCGTGCGCCAACACATGCGAGACGTACGATCAGAGACTGTTCTGCAAGCCAAGTTGTAAACCAGGATGCACGTGTAAAGAGGGTCTGGTGAAAAGGAAAGATGGAAAGTGTGTTCCTCCAGAACAATGCAATGAAGTATCAGGTAATTATGAACAGTTTTTAAGGGAGATTGTAATTCTAACTATCAAGCTTTATCCCCCAGTTCTGATTTCCAGTCTGGCATAATTTAGTTTGACATAGTTGATTGCGTCAATTTATGGGGACGGATGGTGCACTGGCTAGAAGTTTAAATATGTAGATCATTTTATCAAGGTTCATATAGCTAGGTTCCCTGTTGATTTCGGCAGTTGAATATAATCTTCTATTTCCACCAAAAATTGGATATCTGACGAAATCTTCAGTTGATGGCACGACTATATTATGCGTCAAATGTACCCAGTTCAATAAAAATAAACAGCCACCATTGCATGCAAGTCAATGTTCTTCAGATTTCTACAATGCTAGATTTGGGTGCTACAACTGCGCCGATTTGCATGTGCTACGATTTCCATTATTCATTATTGACATTTTTTACATAGCAGTCCAACTCAAAAGCATGTTCTCTTAGTAATGAAATACCTTGGAAAGTGAATTACATGATATTAAACCATTGCGATTTAATACGTGTTTCTTCTTGTACCAAAAATCCTACAACACAACCATACTGTTAAAGATTACCTTCCGTGATAGAGCGAAATTCAGGGGTGCTTTGTGTTTACATCATATATTAAGATGGGAGGACATTTTCCAGCTGTTGATAAAAGGTTAAATCCGTCTTCATACATAAAATATTAGACTAATTTTATATTTTTCTTATGTTAACTAGTTTCATTTTTAAGGAATTACTTACAGCTGAAAAACTAAAACAAGTACAGGATTTTACCCAATTTATCTGAATTTAATTTTAATTAAGAATGAATTAAAAATCATTTTAAACTGATGTATACCTGACATTTGCGTTGATGAAACGATTAATTCGTTCCGTAGCACCCAATTGTAAAAGAAATGAACAGTACTACGGATGCATCCCAAGTTGTAAAGGCACGTGTGAAACTTACAACAAACCCATTCTGTGCAGCCAGTTATGCGTCTCAGGATGTTACTGCAAGAAAGGTCTGGTTAAAAGAAAGGACGGGAAATGTGTGGAACCCAAGGATTGTCCAAGTAAACACCTTTTTTTTAAACGCAGCCTCAGTTCTCCTATAAATGTTAGCTTAGCATCAACTTAAGGCTGCTGTGTACTAATCCAGATAGATTCGCTCACTTCAATGTTAACCAACAGAGAAAATTTTTCCAAGGATTGCCGACATCAAAGATTTTTTCCTTAAAAGAAAGAAATTTTACACCTTCGGACATTAGCCTTTTTTTAATACAAATAATATTTTAAACTGTAAATTATTCGGGGGGGGGGAAATCTTGTACAGTATGTTTTAAACGCTCATAAATTCCTTTGGTGGACGAAATTTATAAAATGAATCCTGTTGCATGGCGCAGAAAAGTTGAAGCTATCTGAAAATACCATTTTTATTGGATTATCATCATTTATGTTGCTGTAAATAGTAGGCAAATGTTCTGCATAGGTCAACATTGAGGTGAGCGAATCCAACAGGGTTAATACATTGAAGCCTAACGAGAACATCTCATCCATCTTGAAACGTGGTCACTCTCTTTGAAGCCTGCATCACACGATTGCAGTTTTTCCTTTGATAATGTTCAAACTATAGTTACATGCTGCATTTTCAGGATATTCTGCCGGGAGTTAAGTTACTAGCGATTCTTTAAATTTGGTAACATGGAGCTGTTATTGGTGAGACATTTCACCATTCGGTGATAAATTAATTTTAGCATTCTCAAAAAAAAATATACAAACGTTGACTTTTATAAGCAGGCCTACTAGTGTAAAGTTTTGAGATTTAATGCAGATTTCGATCTTAATTTCAATTATTTGAAATAATATTTTATAAAGTCATTTTGTTTATGAAGTAAATAAGGTGTAGTTCATAATTTTTTAGGTACGTGACCCAAAACTCGGAAATTATTTACGAGATGACTACGAAGAAAGTTTCACTGTAAAAGCTATCCATGAGTGAACGCATACCTGTAATACAGATTCAGCTTTTCAGAAATGATTGCGCAAAATATAAACAATCATATATTAGAAACTGTTGCGTCTACTTCGCTTACACACAGAGAAATCTTGAATTTTGATGATATTCTTCTACGCTCCATTTTTATTGGTTAATTGGAACGAGTAGGGGTAACTCATGCAACTTTCTGAGATCTTTTTGGAAAAAAAAATGTATACACTTGAGAAAAGATTTCATTAAACAAGGATTGACGTTAATTTTCAATTCAAAAGATCCGTTAGTAACGGCTTATTGAAACTCTGCCGAGAAACACAGATAACTACATGCAAGTTGTATAGTGAAAATATTCTTACAGCAGTAGCAAAGGAGTAAAGGAAAATACAGTATTCAGTTAACAATACAAAACAAATACTTGAATTTAATAATACAATTGAATTTAATAATGCTTTTTGAAACTCTGTCGACAGACACAGACTTAAGAATTAACTACATGTAAGAAGTTAAGTGAAAATATGCTCACAGTAGAAAATGAGTAAAGGAAAATACAGAATTTCGTTATTAGTACAACAAAAATTACTTGAATTTAATAATACAATAACAGCTACTTTTAAAAACATTTAAGCTTATGTTTCTAGACGTCTACAGTTGAGATCTTTTGAAGTTCAGTTTCAGTTCCCTTATATGTGTTAGTTGTAGATACTATTAATTCTTTCTGTAGAGCCAAAATATAAGCGAGATGAGAAGTACTACGGCTGCATTCCCAGTTGCAAAGGCACGTACGAAACTTACAACAAACCCTTCTTTTGCAAACAGTTATGCGTCCCCGGATGCTATTGTAAGAAAGGTCTGGTCATGAGAAAAGGCGGAAAATGTGTGAATCCACATACCGTGTGGAAAATTGCTTTTTACACCTCTGGGTCACAAAATTAAGAGCGGAAGTCCTACGAATCTGATTTTCCTCTTGGGATGCTGGACTGTTCTGTTAGAAGAAACCTTACTGGAGTAAGCAGATGAATGGCACCTTCATATGGTGCAGTCGATGTCACTAAAAGAGCTATTCCTGGAATGAGACAGCAAAATAAACACGATAGGAGTCACAGTTTAGGCCAGAAACACTCAAACTGCGGCCCACCAAGCGACCCGAAACAGTCACACTCGCGTCAGGCTGGTGCTTTTGTAAACATTTGGAAATTAGTGCCTGAAAACTAGAAAACTATACAAAAATGTGCTACCTGCTGCTCACGTTGTTTGCATCAACGTATCTTTTTGAATCATCCAATTCCACAGTGAAATATTCGAAGAACGTATATAGACGCTGATATAGCTTACTGTGTACAGATTCCGTGTTACTGTTCACGATTCACCGTATATAGCTTACTGATTTTTTCCTTGATAATGTATTGAGAGTAGCATGTAGCAAATATAAACCTGATTTGTATAATATTACCAAAAGTTGTCTAAACATAAAATAATTGCACTCATTTTTTAAATAACCGTTTAAATACATTGAGGTTTTGAGTTTTATTTTTTTACATCATTATATTATGAAGTAGGTTGCCCGGTGGCGTAGCGGTTAAAAGCGTCAAGCTGCCACACCACAGTTCCAGGATTCGATCCTGCGACTGGGCAAGTTCAAGTCAGCCTTTCATCCCTTGAATGGGTCGATAAAATGAGGACCAAGCATGCTTGGGAACTAAACTCTGAGGGTCCAACGTCAGGTTGACCACCTGACTGAGACATATGCTGCATGGCACCCCAAGCTCACGGTCAACAAAACGGAGATGGGCACCGCCGGCCTTGGTTCACAGCTGACTGTTGCGCCATGAGTTTAGATTTTATATTATGATGTATAGTGTACTATGTTGCTGCCCGCATAACATAGCAAATATATGCTTGTGACCCGAGAGAAAAAAAGAGGAAAAAAAAAATTTCAGGTAGTCTCTTCTAACGAAACTACCACGGGTTATTAACGTAGGATTACTTATCGTTGTTTACCTCTTTTGTATATATACATATATGTCAAAATTTTGACGCATTTTGGTACTTTTCTGTTTAACTGTTTACTGCTTGCTAAACGATACAGACTGGGTTTGGCACGCTGCCAAAATTATAACTCGCGACGACGGACGGTTTTAGCGTCTGAAATTTTGTTTTCCGCAGGACCGTTATGGATGAACGTAATCTTACGTTAACAGGTTGTATATGGCTAGTTTAGGTTGTGCGGAGACTCGTTTTCGAAGAAGGAATTATCGTTTATGGGGAGGGGAGGTGAAGAAATTTTTCTTGAGATTATCTTTCTCTTTCACCAATTTTTTGGTTTCTGGGTTTTAGTAGAGCGTACATGATACTCATTTACAAACGATTGTAATACATTTTTGAGTGCTCCTTATGTAAATAGCACCCGATTTTACACTACATATATTACTATTGCTATATTTTTAGCCTTGTAGTTATGATTCTCAAATGATCGAAATTAAGGAAGTTTTCCGTTACTAAAAGAATAGAAATTTCAGAAATATATAAAAATACTAATAACGAAAAAAATAAACAGTGCGATATATATTATTTCTAGAAGGTGATTTTTTTCTGACGATCCCTTTTTCACCTTCATACTTAGCCAAAATCGATAAATGAGGTACTATTTTAGAGATTAAGTTCTCCGTTTCTGTCGAATTATTAATTTAGAATGACACATAGCAATGCTTGTTTGAAAATCGAAGTTAAAAACTGACTTTTGGCCCTAGAGTTCTTTCCATGGATGTGTCGAAACGGCCCGGTCAAATATTGTGTACAAAGAGGTTTTGTAATGTAAATTATCACATTTTTCACGAGTTTGCGCTATACTTAACATTTTCAAAGGTGTTTACAAAGGTGTTTTGATGTATACATATCTCTTGTTCCCTTGTTTCGTGTTATGCTTTACCTCCAATTTTGTGTCCAAACGTGTTTTGTAATCGGTTTTGTATTATCCATTGTTATTTGACACATAAACAATGGCTACAAATGAACCGGTTCTTTTCTCCTACTACAAACCACCAACCTCGCTATAAAATTTATCGTATTTTATTCGCATGCGCAATTTTAGCCCGGACCACCTAGTATTTGTATGGCGTTTGTATTTTTGACGACGATGCACGAAAGATCTTATTTGCGTTTCTATGGAATACCATTTTGTTTTAACTTTTCCCTTTCCGTGAAGTGAATAACCTTGTGATTTTGCGTAAATATTTTCTCGTTTGTTTTTAATCAATTTTTATGACATTTCTTGAGTGTTACGATGGAGTTGATAAAGACGGAGTAAACATGTATGGGAAAAACACTTAAATCCAGTGATTATCAGTGATTAACATCAGTGATTGACGAATGCATACAAACAAGTGATTATATGCTTTTCCAGGACGATCAGACGTTCTTTGATGCTTTCCTAAATTCTTGACTTTGATGAAAATTATTCTGAGGATGTACAATAATATAAAGAAATATTAGTTGCAGCTGCATATTTTGTCGAGTTTGAAGATTGTTCATTTAAAGAAAGTCAATTTTTAATATATACTGTAAGAAGAATAATTTTTATATGCGAGACAAGAAATATCTTGCTAATTTTCCTTTCATTCAAGTTTTTTTAAAAAATTGACCCATGGAACCTACCTTTCTTCTATTTCTGTTCTGAATTTGTTTTCTTTCCCATTCATGACAACCTTTTTTTTTTACATGCCAACCTTTGGATTCTAGATTTCAAATCTTAGGTTTACGAGTTTCTCTTGCACAGTTACACCAATTTCTTGAGCTTATTTTATGACTATAGAAGGAATGTATCCATAGTCTCCTGCTAAGCCACAAACATTGACTCCCCTCCCAAGGTTTTTTGGTTTTGGTTTGGAGCGCTACGGTCAATGCTTGCTACACGAGATCTAATTAGACCGGGACCTACTCCTTAACCCTTCAGCAGGCGCGCCCGTGTACAAAGTGCAACATTTCCGTAATTTTGAATGGTTTGTTTTTACATGTAATGTTTGAATGTCCTAAGCAGTTTCTATTTATAGCTACACCCTTTCTAATGCATGTCTGATTTTCTGACCCTTGTATTACTTTCCATCCATTGTTAGTCGTGATTTAACCTTGTTAAACCAGCGATTATACTGGATTACAAGACAACAAAAGCAGGAGTTGATGTAGTCGATCAAATGTGCAGCTATTACACTGCATCCCGCATATCACGAAGATGGACTCTCTCATTGTTTTTCAGGTTTTTAGACATAATAGGAATCCATTCTCAAATTGTCCGTAGATCGAATAAACCGGACAGTTTTGAAATAAGGCGATTGTATATGCATTCTTTGGCCTTTAATTTTAAATATATCTCAATATTATCAGCATTTTATATCTTGTCATAAAACGCAGAATTATTATTTTCAATTTGAAAAAAAAAGTTTATTACAAAAGGAATAATCAAGGTTGAAAGAGACGTCGCACTTTGTGCTACGCGCGCCTGTTGGTGTTCCAAAAATTGGCGTGTCCTCTGAAGGGTTAAAGCCGAATCCGAACAGCTCCAAACGTCCATGTTAAGAGTGGGACTCGAACCCACAGTTTCCCTTCCCCCAAATGTAGAACAGAATGCAAATAAGTATGGGAAAATATCAGCAAAGGGCTTGTGGAAGTAATGAGGGCTATGTTTTATAATCTTTTTATAAATATATAATGAAAATTTTAAAATTGGACAAATAGATTTTTAATACTGATATCAGTAATAATATTAGTAAAATTTTATCCAAAAAATGGATTCCTATTATTCCTATTATGTGCTCACATTAATAATCATCTCATTAAATATTTAGTTCTTATTCGGAAGAAAAGTTTTTGACCATGATAATGAACACGTTTATGTTTATGATCAGCTGCATTTTAAAATACTATTGAGGTTCATGAGGTATAAAATTTATAAACCTTAATACAGACACGAAACATTTCTTAGATGAAAGTATTATTCTGTAATATCGTGTAGTTCTGAAGAATTTTCTTTTAGCAAACGGATCAATATATTGCGACCGATACATTTTAGTTACTGAACTATAATTTCTCAATTGGATTACAAGCGACCACCGACTCTCAGACTTCACGTGGCGGTAGATCAAGACGCAGTGTTTCGAGTGAGTTTTGCTCCTTTGTATTCGAGTTCAGGCCTATAACTAGACTGTGATAATGGCCAAGGGAACTACATCAATTTTGCTTTTAGAGCATTTTTAACTATATAATAGATCATGCACTGACTTAAGGATTTTTTTTCTAGTTTGTAAGCTCCTTGAAAATTGTTGACTGGGCAGCCAAAATGTCCTCTGTCAGGAAAGCCTTTTCTCCATTTTATCTATTCATCATCCAGTGCCGAACGGTGACCACATAGTTTGTGCGCTGGCAGTAGGGCAATTTCGTTTATCACACCACTGATGGCTTAACAAATTAGACACCTTTAATGTGTTAACTGCCTCTCACCACTGAACAGATGATTTATAAGGTTAAAGGTATGCCAACATTGGTATCGGCCTTTCGTACAAGAAATTACATGTTCAAGTTCCGTGATTGGCAACGGTGTTCATAGTCCTTCGGAATCAGCATTGAAGTGAAGAATCTGGTCTACTTAACCTTCGTGCTGCAAATGATCATAAAGTTTAATGAAAACGAAAAAACCCCTTCAACCAACTTCATCTATATATATAAAACGCGTAGATATGTGGCACAAAAATCGAAGATATTTCTACGCTCCGAATGGCAACGGCTGCAACTACCAGATGTAAACATTAGCGGCTGTCCCCAATTTGCAACCGCGTGTCAACATGGATTTACGCACTGAAATCAGAAATGCTAGAAAGCGAGCTGCACGACAAGTGAAAATTGGGAACTGTCTCGAAAAAGAAAACGAAGAAGTAATTCATTAAAAGAAAGGCGTGAGAGAACAGAAATGATCGCAAGGTTACGCTTAACCGTCGCCGGCATAGCAACCGATAGCCAGTAATAGTTAATTTTCTACACTTTTTTAGCACTTGCTGAATTTTTGCTCCGTTTTATAAGTGAAGAAATTTTCCCAACAATTTGGTATTTCATATGATTAAGTGTAGATATCTGAATTGCGAACAATAGTACATGCAGAGAGTGATGTAATCCACACTATATTTTAGTACTGAATTTTTAATCTATTTTTTAAGTGAAAAAAATTTTCCCCCAACAATTTCTTATTTGATGTAATGATAAAATGTAGATATCTTAATTTTGAAAAGTAATACATGCAGAGAGACATGCAATCTTTAAAATCATTGGTGTCGGGTTTCTCAGTCTTATCTTTAACTCTGTTCTGAAGTAAGGGAAATTCACATTTTTTAACCATGTTGTTTTAGAATCAGCCTTATAAAGAATTTAGCAATGATTATAAATTTTTGGTTGAGCTTCCACTACCCCTTAACAGCGTATATTTATGATGACAGGTAATGGTAACATTCCTTATATATGTTACTTTCCGCTGAATTGTTTTACAAAAGAAAATATAAAACTAAAAGCGACCATGCTGGTCTCGCAGAGGCTAGTTATTTAATATTGAGTAAAGTATGGTGTTCAAGTTATTTATTAAGCTATGAATTTTGACCGAACGAATCTATTGTACACGAATGGGATTGTGAACGAATCTATTACACACAATTACTATTCCGAAAGTATGCAGCAGTGCTTTCTTAAGTACAGAAAGCGAGCACTTATCATGAGGATATTCAACTATACGCGTCGTGATATCTGTTAGCTACTTTATTTAAGGAGCTCCCAGTAGGAGAACATACGCTACTCCGTGTGAAGGGACCCCACCGGAAAAACGTCTAGGCCACAGCTAGGATTAGAGTCCAAGAAATAATAACAGAATGAAACTAAAGCAGCTAAAATCTGACGTTGTGTCTACTGGGTAGAAAAGAAAATATTTTAAGGGAGAGAAATCAGGAGGGAAAACCGCTTTTATAAATTCGAAAAATATCGGGGGCGTATTTTTTTAATAACTAGACTCCTATCAGATTATGAAAGGTTATTTCATATTGAGCCATTTTTAACTTTCCATACAGTTAACGTTGTTATTTCTAATGCCCCCATACCGGATGTATTCCAGACCAGGTCCATACAGCCTAGCGGGCTGAGAGGTGCGACTCCGGTTTATAATGGCACTACAAGGGTCGGAGTCCGATTTAGCCAGGTGCCACCTTAAATTTGACCGAGCACCACCAGGGGTGACATCTAAGGGGATCATACCATCTCCCACCCTCTGTGACCTCATAGAGGGACTTTCCGGTATACTAATTTAACGTGTCTATCTCCGGCCCCGATACAAAGATATTTAATAGCGCTTGTCGGGATTCGATCTGAGTACCTTCAGCACCGAAAGCCGACGCGCTCCTGTTAGGCTACCTCAAGCCCCCATATATTAAAAAGTACAGGGTGGTCATAAAAAAACTTTGCTGATATATGGACCTCTAGCGGATGTTCCGTTCAACCGAGAGGAGATTTCAGATATAGTTATTCAGAGATATGAGCTCGAGATTCTGTTTACGGCAACAAAGTGGCACTCATGGTTACGGTTATAGGTATAGAAACTCGAAATTTTCGAATGGCAACGCCAACTTTTTCCCGTCGCAAAATGCTCAGCGCATGCTGAAACCCTAACTAGCGTTGGGACGGTACGTGCATCACAAAAAAAAACGGACGCGTTATGCACACATAAAAAACAGCTCTGCACACGGCCTACAAAAACACGGTCGGGGTGCACGGAGGAAATTTGCATATGACAGAGGCAATACACCTATCACTGATGACAACACAGATCGGACAAAAGAAATCTTTTATTTGGATTGCACATTTTGGATCCACATTGTGTTTTTGTTGGCCGTTCGCAGACCTGTTTTTTGTGATTACATAACGCGTCCGTTTTTTGTGATACATGTATCGTTCCAACGTTATTTAGGGTTTTCGCATGCGCTGAGCATTTTGCGACGGGAAAAAGTGGAGTTGCCATTCGAAAATTTCAAGTTTCTCTACCTGTAACCGTAACCGTGAGCAGCACTTTGTTGCCGTTAACAGAATCCTGAGCTCATACCTCTGAATAACTATATCTGAAATCTCATATCGATCGGTTGAACGGAACAGCCGCTAGAGGTCCATATATTGGCAAAGTTTTTTTTAGGACCACCCTGTATTATGTAATTGGGAAACTAAAATCTAGTTTACTTGTAACTCATCAAATCTAGACTGAAATTTTAAAATCATGTGTAAAAAATAAACATATGATTCAAATTAAAACTCATTATGATACAAATTATCGAAACTGAAAAGAAAAAAATATAATTTCTAAAAATGCTTATTTTGCAGAAACTTGCCTTGAAAACGAAGAATATCGACCTTGCGGAACAGCTTGTCCTCCTACTTGCTCTAACAGGAAACCAAAATGTAACAGGAAGTGCGTCAAAGGTTGTTTCTGCAAGAAAGGTTTCGTGAAAGACGCAAGTGGAAGATGTGTACCTATAAGTCAGTGTCCGAAAGGTTAGAAAAGCTCACTTCACGGTAGCATTATTGTGCTACTTGATTTACATAATTGTCATGATCGTAGAAAAAAGCAGCCATTTTTCACCCCTCCAGTGGTTGGTAGGTAGAGCCAACTTGAACGGTTGAGACAGGTTTATACACTAATGTAAGCAATTACTTAAGGTTTGGTTTGAAGCACTATTGTGAATTTTTGCTACACGAGGGCTAATTTGACCAGGACTTACCTTAAAGCCGATTTCGAACGGTTACAAACGTCCATGCCAAGAGTGGGTTTCGAACCCACAGACTCTGGTACCGAGTACCAACACCCTAGCCATTCGACCATCGTCCGGCTAACAAGTATAGAAGAGTTCAATATACTTACATAATACTGAAAAAAAGATAAGGTCTAAGTACTAAAATCAATTATATAGGGACAGTTTCCAATTCTTCGAGCGGAATATTATTATGCAACAACATTTTGTTTGAAGTTTTATTTTTCATTCTTTTGGTAATCGAGACACAGTAGCCGTTCTTAAATTTCATACGGCCCTGCTTGAGAGAACTCTCTCAGACAAACTGAAACATACAAAATAAAACGGAAGTTTTGGAAAGAAAACTGAAGAAAATACGGAATCCAAAGGTGTTGGGTTGTCGTGACCCTGTAAGTGTCTCGTCAATTTATGAATAAACGGATACGTTGCTCGTATGTAAATTTAGTTTAAAGCTAACTATTTATAATAACCATAATATACAATAATTTCGTTCAGTATAACCATCGACATACATTGATTACAGGGAGCGGGAATCATAGCAAAGTTCAAAATTACGACGTAAGTTCCCTCGATCCTCCGCACTCCGTAAGTATGTTATCACATAACAAGTTCTCCGTCTATCTTCCCTCTAATAGTCTTTTCGTTCATTCATATCCTCTCTTGGAAAGTTCTCGAAAACGTTCGTTAGTACTGTCCGACCACAGAACGAAGAACCACGGTTGGCATAGTGCCAAGACGATTCCATTCATGTTGTAGGTAAGGCTGCTGAGGAAGGAGGGGGAAAAGTCTCGTATTCTCTCGACATTCTTTAGAATTGGTTACTAACTGCATTTGCTTGCTTTTTCCTCGTCTGTTATTTTGATTATTATATTAAAATTAATGGATCCTTTACCCAACACAACTGCTCGGAATAAACCGCTCCGTAGTGATTGTAAACGTATAATACACAATGTAATTAAATTGTGTGATAAAGAAGCACCTATAACACTCCTATTTTTTAAATAGATTTACTTCTTTCTTTTTATTATTTTGAAATTATTATTTACATATTCGATCAAAAATAAAGTTTTAAAAAATAACTTTAAAATTGCGGACAAAAAGCAGTCTGAAATACATTACGTATTTCCTAAACAAACACATCCGAAAATATGACGTTTTCCCCTATTTTCTAAGTAGACTAGCTTATCTCGCGCATGTGTAATAGCTTCCAGGGACCTTGCTTCCGTGGTCGGATTATACATGTGGAATATCCCCCTCGCGGTCTTTTCTTCGCACCCGCCCGCTTGCGACGTTTTCGGTTCTTTTCTTCTCTAGGCGTCTCTTCAGCCGCCTGCGGTTTTTTTTTGTCAGTTCGGCTTGCCTAGTCTTGCCCCGCACGTTTTTGTGCTAATGATCTGTCTCCTAACCATTCTAAATGACCTGTCTATTTCACTTAGTATTGAACCTTTTTAAAAACCTCTTTAGGACCTCGTTACATGTGCGGATTCTTTGAGTTGTTAATGATTCTGTCGATCATACTTAAACTAGTCACATCTGTACTGGCTTTTCGAAATTCGGGTTGAGCCTGTTTCACACCATGTGAGAATCTTACAAAAGGGTTAAATGGATTGAAACTAATATTTTGAAGATTGAAAAAAAAACAGCATAGTAAGCTATTATAATGGAACATAGCCTTCTACTAATTTTCAACATCTATTTCTTCATTTACTAAAAGAATGTCATAGAAACACTCACTTATTATTCACAGTAGTAATTCTAAAGGCAATAATGCCATTGGGTTGGATCTAATAGAACAATTTTCATTAGACTTACATTTTAAAATTCTTTAGCAAACTTCGAGAATGCGTTTTGAAAAAAAAAAAAACTCCCTGCTATTATGTTCTGAGATTCTTTAATAACCAGGACGATGGCCTAGGACGCTGGCGTTTGGTACCAGAGTCTGTGGATTCGAGTCTCACTGTTGGCACGGACGTTTGTAGCCTTTCGGAATCTCCTTTTAGCAGTAAGTCCTGCTTTAATTAGCCCTCGGGTAGCAAAGTGGAGCAATAGCTCTCAACCAATCAACCAAACTTCTCAGACAAAGGAAAACGTATAGTGTTTTTACAAAGTCTTTGCTGTTTTATAAAAATATTCTGAAATGTTGGTAATAAATTCAAATGAGGCGTGAAATGGTTTGTTTTGGTTATGAGGTTAACAATATTTTTATTATAACTTACTAATATTTTTGCTATCAACTTTTTATAGAACTTCAAATGAGACGTGAAATGACTTATTTTGGTTATGAGGGTAACAATATTTTTATTTACAGGCATTGACAGCTGTGAATTATCAGTGAAATTTATAATTTATTAAGAAAATATATATTTAGCATAAGCATGTCTGTTGTACCACTTTCAGACATTTATCAAGAAAATATTCCAGCCTTACAGTTAAGTGTGATTAGCTTGCACTAAAGTTAAGACATGTATTATGCTTTATATTTTTGAATATCAGTTATCATAGTTTCTAAATTTTTTCTACCCAGTTTCTAATAGAAAAAGTAATTTCGTAGCACACACACACACACAAACATATACACAAACACACACACACACATACATACATACATACATACATACATATACATACATATATATATATATATATATATATATATATATATATATATATATATATATATATATATATATATATATATATATATATAATGAGACTGTTTAAAGGAATCTATTGGATAGTGCATTCTTTTCTGACTGCGGATTAAAGCTACCGTGTATTAACCAAAGTGGATTCGCTCACCTCAATGTTAACCTATGGAGAAAAGTTGTCTAAGAATTGCCGATTTGGATTTAAAGATATTTATTTTTAAAAGTTGTACTCCATAACAGAAAAAGAAATTTCACACCTTGGGGCATTTTTCATTTTTAAAAAAATACATATTACATTTAAATATTTAAATTATTTGGGGGGGGGGGGAAATCTTGTGTGTTTTAAACGCTCATTTTGGTCTAGTGTGTTATAGTGTCTAGTATAGTGTGTTATAGTGTCTGGTATAGTGTGTTTTAAACGCTCATCTTTGGTCTAGTGTGTTATAGTGTCTGGTATAGTGTGTTTTAAACGCTCATCTTTGGTCTAGTGTGTTATAGTGTCTGGTATAGTGTGTTTAAAACGCTCGCCCTTTGGACTAAATATATAAAATGAATCCTATAAAAAGTTCAGGCTGTCTGAAAATACCATTTTTATTGGATTATCAGCATTTATGTAGCTGTAAGTAGTAGACACATATTCTTCATAGGTTAACATTGAGGTGAGCGAATCCAATAGGGTTAGTACACAGCAGCCTTAATTGTCTAAAAAGAAAATTTCTTTACAAATAATTTTCTGATTCTTAATCAAAATAACAATTTGATATAGAGTCAGGAAAAATTAACCACGAATATGATGATAATGCATGTGCCACTTTACTCATCTGCAAATATGATAAAAATTATTTTTCAGAATAAATAACTGAACTAAATAACAGAAATAAATAACTGAAGTTAATCAAACATAGCAAAAATAATAAAATACTGAAAATTACAAATCATCTCCTAGACATCGAAAATTAATTAGAATTAATTGAGAGTCTTCAATGAAAACTTCGATTTCGAGGATCGTGGAAAAAAGTTGTTGATTTATTGAGAGCTATGAAATAAATTAATGAGGACATTATTTACATCTTAATGTAGGCAAAATAACAGAATGGTAGGAATCTTCTGTGCAATTTGCTAAAACACCTCATTTTGTTTTTTATCACTTATGGTTGCATCCGTATGAGGTTTTAGGAGGAAATCTGTAAATTCGTTCTCTAAAAAAAATAAAAATGATTGGCCTAATTTTAAAAAGAAAATACTTTAAAGAAACGTTTTCGATGGGAAGGAAAAATTGATCAAATAAGTATTTAAATCCTATAAGTATTTGGTCTAGTGTATATATATATATTAGATACATATTATGGATGTAAACATACTCATCCTGCAAACTGTTTTTTTTATTAAAGAGAACAGACGAGTTTAATTTTAGATAAGGCTATATACGAGTATATCGTTTAATACATTCTTCCTTAAATCAAGATTTCGGCATTTAAAACCACCAGCTGAAATCTTTTATATTTTTCATTCAAAAGAACGACAGGGCAAATAACTTAAATCTTGAAACAATATAATGTATCTTGAAACGTGTCCGACTTTACCACTGATACATATAATAATAGATTTAAAAAACTAAGATTTCTTATTGCAGGAACTTGCGACAAACATGAAATTTTCAAATCATGTGGAACAGCTTGTGAACCAACTTGTGACAACCTTAACCCTATATGCACTTATCAGTGCGTCAAGGGGTGTTTCTGCCAGAAAGGGTATGTTAGAGCTGCAAAAGGAGGCCGGTGCGTTCCCCAACGTTTCTGCAACAATAATGAAGGTTTGGATGTTACAGTGATTCTTTGGCCTCAAATCTAAACCAACAAAAATAAAAAATATAATCTTTTGTAGAATCTTTTAATAGAATGTCCACCTTTTTAGAGCATTTTCGCGCGTAAAACATTTGGTCCGGTGTGTCCGTGTGTGTGTGTGTGTGTGTGGGGGGGGGGGGGGGGCGGGGTAACCTAGTGGAAGCGTGTTGGCTTGGAATTGACGTAGCTCGGTTCGTATTCCGACAAACCCTACTGAATACCTTTATGTCTACGTCGGATATGGGCACGTTAAATCTGTAGACCGAAAAGTCCTATGTAGTCAGAGACGGTTGGAGAAGGTACGATCCCTCCCAAAAGTCGCTCTAGGTGATGCTCGGTCAAAATTGAGGGCACCAGGGGGTTGTTCACCTGTACGGTGCCCTCCTTGAACCTGCGATTCTCTCGATATGATTCGAATTACTAAAATATGATTCTAATTAGTAAAGTTTTTATGATTCTCCTTACTTTAATGTAATAAATAAACACATGTTTGTAAGTACTTTTTAAAAAAGATTTAAGAACATTGTTAATTAATAGTGAAAGTAAAGTCTCTTTAAATATTTACATGGGGTTTGTGTTGCATACCTCAACTGATAACGGAAAAATATCCAGTGCACCTAGCTCGAGGTCATTCACCCATATATATTCGCCCTTCGTAGACATGTTGTTGTTGTTTCCAATCCCCTTAGTGTAGGAAAGCCTACGTCAAGTACAAAGGACCTAGGTCCTCAAATCCTAGGTCCTTGGCAAAGGGTAGTAAGCAGCTTCACTTTAAGGCGAGGTACCACTAGGGCTGAAGTCTAACTTGACCTAGAAAAACATCGGTCCCGTAATTTTGAACCGAGTCAAGTGGCAAGACCAGAACACTTGATCCCGCACCTCCAGAGGTAAATTTGAGAACTTTAAGGACATTATAGCCCCGCCATATTTTACGTGCCACGGCCACCATTAGTGAACACGGCGGTGGATTTGCAGCGATGAGTATCGAAGCAGGGACGTTTAGATCACTGGCTCGCTGATCATGCCAACTGGGTCACCTTAATCATTAGACATGACCATATCATAGACATGCTGACTACTTCATTCTAAGAGCAACCAGTGATTGAACCACAGTTTTTCCACTGTGTTCGTGGACAAATGTCCCCAGGTTAACTGCTACCCCATTCGAGGAAAACAAGTAATATATATAAAAAAATATTTTAAGTCAATTCCTACTTAGGTCAACAAAGAAAAATTTGAGTGTGAACTAATAGTAGGAATTGAAAAAAAGGATTGCCTGTCAGAACCTTACCTACTGTGCGAGATTAGAAGGGGGGAAAGAGAGAGAAAAAGTTTGTCAGGTTGGGGATTCGATCTCGCAACCTACAGGACGGGAGAAGCCCGCGATACAGCAGTGCTACCGTTTACACAGTAACAAGAGGGAAATTAGTATTCAAGAGCAAGAGACACTCTAGGTCTAAAACTAAAATTGATTAATTAAATTTAATTAATGAATTAATATTTGAAAAAACTGTATCAACATCAAGTGTCATCCACTACAAGTTTAAAAAAATCTATTTGAACTTGAGTGGATGAATAAAAAGTACTTTTATTAACGATTGAAAATTTGAACAAGATATATATAGAGAGAGTGTGCACTAATAGTAGGAATTGAAAAATGCTTAATTAGTTGTCTACAATAGCTTTTGTAATGGAAGAACTAACATTAAAATGTATACGTTATCTTCCTGTGCTGAAGACTGCCATTTCATAGTTTTGCTCTCTGAAAAACTTCGACTCGTTACTAGTTCAAAGTGCTATAAAGTACCTAGGAAACCCGGCTGCAATGATTGTTTGAATAGCAACTACAACAAAATCATTTGTATTCGTTCAGATGGTAACCATGTCGGACATTTCAGGTAACTGTGGAGAGAACGAAGAATACAATAAATGCGGAACAGCTTGTCAACCCATCTGCAACGGACCGGCACCCATCTGCACTGATGAGTGCGTCGAAGGATGCTTCTGCAAGAAAGGATATATAAGGAAAGAGAAAGATGGCCAGTGTATAAAACAAAGCTTGTGCGAAAATAGTAAGTTTACAAGATAGTACTTCTTTCCCACATACTTAATATCTTATGTTATGACATAAAAACCTAACACTGTGGAAAAAAATAATACATACTCTCTGAATGAAAGAAAAGCAAATTATGTGGTGTACCGTAGTCAATAATACTACAAGCCTTTCGCTTCAATTATACTGGTCTTCTTTTATACTGTCGGTGAATTCAAAGGGATTTCTCTAGCGCTTGAAGTGCTGGTAAGTGTTCGCAGATTATGGAATTCTAAATGTCACTATAGTATCAAAAATCTCAAAAGCTCTCGAACCACTCTGGGATTTATGCGTTCTATAACGTCAGAACCGCACATTACAAGAACTTTATGGCCTTTTATCCTAGAGTTTATGAGACCGCCCAGATCAACAGTTCGCAGATAGATGACTTGTTGAGGGTAAGGTACGGGGCATCACATACTTATAGAAATACTAACTGCGTGTAGTAATTGAGACAGTGTCACAGTGGTATACCTTCTAAATGCCATCAGGCCATTTAAATCTGCTGTGTACTAACCCTATTCGCTCACCTCAATGTTAACCTATGGAGAAAATGTGTCTACTATGTAAAGCTACATAAATGCTGATAACCAAATAAAAATGGTATTTTCAGACAGCCTGGACTTTTCTGCACCTTGCAACAGGATTCATTTTATTAATTTCTCTCATTAAAGGAATTTATGAGCGCTTAAACCACACTATAGTAGATTCCCCCTCCCGGATAATTTAAATTTTAAAATATTATTCGCATTTAAATAAAATAAACGAAAAATGTCCCAAGGCGTAAAATTTCTTTCTCTATTACGGAGTACAATTAAAAAAATATTTCAATCCAAGTCGGAAATCCTTCGACAAATTCTCTCCATTGGTTAACATTGAGGTGAGAGAATCCAATAGGGATAGTACACAGCAGCCTTAAAGCATAGGCCTAACATAACATTTTTTACGGAGATGAATGTACTCTAAATCGATGGGAAAGCACAGAATTATGAAGAAACATTGTATACAAACTGTCAGAACATTGGACCTATAACTGCTACGTCTACCTTCATAATAGTCTTAACAATAATAATTGAATTTACAAAATGCATAAATGTAAATACATATAGCTCTATTCTAGCAATAAAATCAACAAATTAAATAATTTTGTGTTATAAATTACATCCCGTTTCTGGGATTAATTGCATTTTTTAAATAAATAAGCGTTTTTTATGCAAGGCGTTTTTTAGTAGAATAGAATCTCTTCCCCTGTTTCTCCTCCTTTTCTAAAAAGGGGGAAAATAACTGATCAAATTTCAAACTGTAAATATGTATTTGGATACTTTGCTGTTAAGATAATGCAATGAAAATTTTTCTGATATCTAACACACTGATGCTTAGATAAACATCGTCGCAAATCAAAATAATAAAGGCAAAACAATAAGTGGTAAAATAAACGAATATTGTTGTTATTACATATGGCAATTTGGAACTTAATCCATACATTTCTGGCCACTCACCAAAACAAACAGAAACCACAAAAACATTTCAAGAAGAACGACCAAAAATAGGCCCGAAACACAGTTAAAAACAAAATTAGAGTTCAAAGATAGAAATTTAGAAAATTAAAACTTTAAAAAGCTAGAAGCACAATGCTAGAAGCTTGAAGAGTGTGAGCAGGACATGAGTTCTACAGCCCTCCAATAAAGAGCACTCAAGTCAGTTCTGTTGTAAGTTGGACTCTAGTCCCGAGAAGACAAGTAAATGGGATTTATTTTATCAGTCTTACTACAACGTGCATATGCTCGAGTTCAAAATCCCTATTTTGGCCAGGTGTTCAGCCAGGCAGTCATGCCCGGTTCTTAATCTAAAATTAGCCGAATGTGTCATCTGCTACACACATTGGCCAATGAGTTAGAAACCTAGGATTAATATTTTCTTGGACCTCTTTTTGCACGGATAACAGCCCATATTGTGAAGGCATCGATTCTACAAGCTTCTTGAGTGCATTTACGTCCCGAAAATACCATGCATTGGCTACACAGACCTTAAGATCTTGTAAATTGGATGGAAGAGGAGATTGCTGTCGGATGCGCCTTTCCAACATGTCCCAAACATTTTCTACTAGATTAAAATTCGGGCTTTGCGGTGGTCAGGGAAGCTGTTGGAAGTCTATTTGATGTTCAATGAACCAATCTCGAACGATTCTGGCACGATGTATAGTTGCATTATCGTCCATGAAATATCCGTCACCTGCGGAGTAAAAATGTAACATTGCAGGATGCACTTGATCTGCCAGTATGTCCAGGTATTGCAATGCTGTGTGTTTACCCTCAACGAACACCAGGGGACCACTTCCATACCAGCAGAACATGTCCCACACCATGATACTCCCACCAGACCCTTGCGCAGTGCGAACAAGGCAAGATGTGTTCATGGCTTTATGGTGTTCTCGCCAAAATCGACGTCTTCCATCAGTGCAAAGCAAGGTATACCGTGATTCATCTGACAACATAACCTTTTTCCAGACTTCTTTGTCCAGTTTCGTCTTTCCAGACACCACCCGAAACGATTTCTGGCATTCCGGGCAGAAATGAGAGGTTTCCTCACAGGCATTCGACTACATAGTCTCATCCTCTGCAATTCTCTGCGTATGGTTCGCACCGAGATCAGTTGGGACGAACCTTGGTTGAAGATTTCTGTCAGTTGAAGTACAGTAGAGTCCCTTTTATGCCGTACAATCCGTCGGAGACGACGCCGACCACGGTCTTGGTTGATTGTGTTCGAATCACAGTTACGTCTTTTGGACAAGGACTGTGGGTTCTACTTCCAACTGTTGAACACCTTCAAAATGGCTACTTTTGAGAACCCAGTGAGTTCTGCTGTCTTCACAATCATGGCTCCTGTTAAAAGGGCCCCCAAAATAAGCCCTTTTTCAGATGGTGAAAGATCTGTCGTTTTTCCCATTCTACTGCATTTATCGTGAAATGCGGCCGCACACCTTACTTATATTAGCCTTCTGATGACGTTTCATCCACGTCGTAAACAGGTTTTGCATACGCACGCTGCTAGCGAGCATTTATAGAAACTCTCACAGGTTTCTAATTCATTGGCCAGTATGAATATAACACGTTGAAAAATATCTTAGAAATATATTTCTTCCCGGAAGTTCCATTGTCTGATTACATGGGATATCAAAGAGCCAGAGCTGAAGGTCGTCTCTAATTTTTGGCAAGTCTGATAATTTTCAAGTTGTTTTTGTGAGCATTCTTTTTGAATAAATGACTTTAGAAATTTTTCATCTGTAATAAACACATGCATGATTAAGGTAATTTTTCGCAATATAGACATCTTGTCATTTATTTCAATTTAGTTACTAAACGTTTCCTGCAAACTAAAATTTGTAGTTGTCAGTTTTATTCTTGTCTCGTGCATAGAATTTCGAAATTGGTCTCAGTCTGAGCTGTTGTAGAGGCCAGTGGATATTTCATACAGATTTGATGATTGCATTTTTGTCCTCAGATGTTCCCCCTAAATGTGGTAAAAATGAGCAGTATTATCCTGACTGTATACCATACTGCAGAGGCACCTGCGAGACTTACGATAAGAATATTATGTGTAAGATTAAATGTACACCTGGATGTTACTGCAAGGAGGGCTATGTCAAGAGGAAAGATGGAGAGTGTGTGCCACCAAGCAAATGTTTCAATGACACAGGTTAGAATGTAAATTGTTTCAAGCAAAATTTTAGATCAAAGATTAATCACCTATTTCGGTGGGATATCATAATCTATATATATAAAACAGTTCCGTATTTGACTGACTGACTGACAGATAACGCACAGACCAAATCACTGGACCTAAAGGGCTGAAATTTTGCATGGCGATTCTTCTTATATTGTAGGAGTGCACTAAGAAAGATTTTTGAAAAATTCTTTTTAGATTTTTTAATATTAAATTTTTAAGCTGTTTCTGTTTATTCTTTAAAGTTTGCATTTAAAATAATAACTTGAGGGTTATGAAATTTACAGCACGATAAAGATCATAAAAATTCCTTTAAAGGAAATCTTTTTCGAATCTTTACCTCCATTTTTTGATTTTTGGTGAATTTTTAAACATTAATTTTTAGAATTTAATTTATTTAATGCTGATCACGTGGTTTCTTTACTTTTTATGAAACTTTAAACTAATTTTGCACCACGTGCGTAACAACGAAATAAATTGACAAAAAAAGAAATATTTTGTTTTTCTTTCTAATGCGGCAGACGATTGGACATTATCGAAAATAATATTAAAATACAGTAAAAGAAATGTTACTCAAATTGTACTATATTATTTAGTATCTTCTAATAGATTTTATTTGAATATTTTCTTCTACATTATTTTGTCTATAAAAATATGCATTACGATTTTTTTATAAATATATATTTTATTTATTTTTGGCATTAAATGCATACATTGACCGTTGTATTTAATTTGAATGTACTCCGTAGCGAAGCACGGGTATTCAGGTAGTGTAAGATATTTGGATAAGCAATTGGTCAAAACCTTATTACTTCTCTTGTTATTTATGTTGAAATCGCAGCACGTTATTGCAAATGCTACCACAAGAGGGTGTGTACCATCAACCAATTGTTTCAGTGTAGGTATGCGACATCGATAACAAAACATCGATGTTTTGAAACATCGATATTCAGTATTAAAACATCGATGCTAATAAAACATCACCCAAAAACCATCGATGTTTTTAAACAGCGATGTTTTAGAACATCCATTTTTAAAAACTGGTTTAGTAACCTCTAACATTAATGTTACTTCGGTTACTCGTGTCTGTGTGTGGGGGGATTTAATTTTACTCTCTGATTGGGCTGACACAAATGACATAAACTTGGTTGCTTTTGCCTTGGGCTACATTTATGACTCAAAATTCTCGTTGTAAATATCGCCATGTTTTGCCTTCAAATGTCCAGATAAATTCGTGGTATTGCCAGAAGTTTTGAGGGACTTAAGGAAAATATTTCATTTCGCTAATTTGTCAGAGGTTTTGCAAAAATATTTCCAAACGGTACTTTTAGGAGGCATCTTACTAATAATATTAACGTCAACTTATATAAAACCAGAACAAAACGAAAACTTAAATGGCTGCTCTCGTGTATATACTATTTATAAAATAAAACCCCATCGAAGGTTCTGGAGTGTCAAGAACATTCCAAGCGCTCGGATTGGTTCATTGGTTGTTGATTGCCATTTGTCTGTTTGCTAAGGAATCGTTCCCTCTTTTGTATTCGTCCTTTACAGAATTCAGATTTACATTTACTGAGTGTGAAAATTATGCTACGTGGTATATTTTTTTATTATGGTACTTTTTCATTAAAAAAAACATCGAGACAACGTAAAACATCGAGCACAAATCCTCGATGTTAAAAAAAACATCGGCTTCAATAAATCGATGTTTAGAACATCGATGTTTTTATGAAAACATCGATGTTTTGAAAACATCGACATCTATGTCGCATCCCTATTTCAGTGACACTGGCAAAAATGTTAAGACCCTTCCAGCAAAATCACTGATAAAGGAATAATGATATATTTTGGTAGTATGTTAAATATTTAGAATAACCAATTGTGCTAAACTATTTAATTGCATTTATGATGGTTATGCAGGAATCGTAGGACATAATAGCAGAAAGTTGTTTTTGCAAATATCCTTCTCGGAGTTTGCTGAAGTATTTTAAGATATAAGTTGAATTAAAATTTTCCTATTAGATACAACTTAATGACAGACAGCACTGCTTTTAGAATTACTACCGTGAATAAGAGGTGAGCCTTTCTATGATACTCTTTTAGTAAATGAATAAATACATGTTGAAAATTAGTGAAAGGCTATGCTTCATTATAAGTTCATAATATGCAAGGTTTTTTTTTTTTTGTAATCTCAAATATGTTAGTTTCCTTCCAACTAACCCTTTGGGCTCCGAATTTTCTTCAGTTTTATTTCTAAACACGCCGTTATATTTTATATGTTTTAGTTTAAAATTTTTTAAAAGTTTAATTGAAAAGGAGTATTAAATTAATTTTTTTTAAAGCTAAAGAAAAACAGCATGAGAAAATTCCGTTTCAAAAATCGGTATTGCATGATCTGCTTAGAACAATTGTGTTTTGTCGATTTTATACCGTAAAATAACCATAAAAAATTTATTTATAATATATATGGTTGGAATTTTAAAAATGTCGAACGTGACATAGGAGTTGCTGTGAATAAAACTGTTGTCGAGTCACACTCGGCATAAGAGTTGAAGCAAAAATATCGAAACTAAAAACAAAAACAAAAAACCACAGGCATCATTGATCCTGGTTATTATTTATTCATTACACTCTCGTCCATTAAACGGACGTTCCATACTCGGTGATTCGAAACGAAGAGAATACTGAACACTGATAGAAAATTACATAAGACAAAACAATGTTGAAAATACATCAAAACATGGACGACTAACGCCCTCTACACTTCAAAAACACAACTAATTTCCGTCACAGGAGTTTAAAGGGTTGATGAGTCAAACAAAATAACTTAATACTGCATGAAAGGAAATATCTATCAATAAAAGGACTGCCAATAACTGATAAAAAAGAATAATTTTATAAGGCATATAAGGTAAAGCTAAAATGCTTCAAACTTGCTATTTTGTTCGTTGTAAATTAACTTTAACAAAGAGAGAAGTTGATGGCTTAAAGTGGTTGAGGAATTTGCCATTTAGGAAGAACATTGATTCGTGATACTACCTTGAAAGTTTGGTAGAAAAAATAAACAAAGATTTTCCCATGATGCTTCTTAAAAGAGCTTTATAATTCTTGACTAATTTATATTCATTTAGGGGCCACCCACATGGTGTAGTGGTTAGCGTTCTGAGTGGGCTTGGGTTCAAATTCCGAATAAGGCCTGGTCGTTTCGGTGTCGACCCCTCATACGGAGAAATGTTGGCTCACCTATACGGTGCTCCCATGAAAAACTAGCCAGCAAATCGCGGTGAATAACAAAAGGCGAATATTTGATTACAAAGTAATTCCGCATAAGGCAACAACAAAAGAAATATTAAGAGAACCGAGTTAAATTCCTTTTATATGAGCACTAGCTGAATACCCGCACTTTGCTATGGAGCACATTCAAATTAAATACAACGGTCAATGTATGCAATCAATGCCAATATATATATATATATATATATATATATATAATAAACACAACGATCAATGTATGCAATTAGAGTAAAAAATATATATATTTATAAAAAAATGGTAACAGTTATTTTTATAGACAAAATAATATAGAGAAAAATATTCAAATTAAATCTAATAGAACATACTAAAGAATATAGTACAGTTTGAGGAACATATCTTTTACTGTATTTCAATATCTTTTTGGATAATGTCCAATCGTCAGCAAGAAAATTTTTTTTTTTGTCTATTTCGTTGTTATGCCCGTGATGCAAAATTAATTTAAGGTATCACAAAGATAAAAGATACCACGTGATCAGCATTTAATAAATTGAATTCTAAAAATTCATTTTTAAAAAATTCACCAAAAATCAGAAAATGGAGGTAAAGATTCAAAAAAGATTTCATTTTAAAGGAATTTTTATGATCTTTCTCGTGATATAAATTTTATAACCCTCGGATTATTATTTTAAATGCAAACTTTAAAGAATGTTACAAAAAACAGCTTAAAATTTTAATTTAAAAAAACTAAGGATTTTCCAAAAATCTTTCTTACTGCACCCCTACGCTATGAAAAGAATCGCCATGCAAAATTTCAGCCCTTTAGATCCAGCGGTTTGGTCTGTGCGTTGTATGTCAGTCAGTAAGTCAGTTACGGAACTGTTTTATATGTATAGATTAAAAGCTTGCTCTCAAAACATATATAGAAGTTATGGTAAAATTTTAGTAAAATATTAATGTTTTAGTAAAATATGAATATAACATTTTCATACTTTAACATATCGTGTTTCAGTTTGGTTCAGCTTATGATTAGAAAGGTTTCTAACACTGACTTTAAACGTTTCTAGAGCTGGGATTTATTCCTTAAATTTCATCATTTTTATAGAACCCAAGTGTGGAAAAGATGAGCAGTACTATGATTGCATACCTAGTTGCAAAGGATACTGTGAGACGTATAACCAGAATATTGCTTGTAGAATGCCATGTCGCGCCGGATGCTTTTGTAAACCAGGATTTGTTAAGAGGAAGGATGGGAAGTGTGTTCGGCCAAAGAAATGTTCCGAATCAGGTGATGGGCGCAGTTTTTTCTTCTTCGTAAGTTAAAGTATAATTACATGACAAAAATACAACAGACGCTGTCAATAATGTTACTGTATATGAATCAGAATTATTCAAGTGCGTGGGGAGTGGTTGCCTGCTGCGGTCTACCCTAGCCGGTGGGGATGCAACCCGAAAGGCCTTAATAGCTACGCCGGGCTCCACCGGTGCGATCTATATATAATTATTAAGGCCAGAATCCTTATAATGAAGATTTAAATTTTATCACTGATGTATTCCTTCACTTATGAATGTATAAAAAAGGGAATTTTAGAGCTTAAGTGTGAGAACGAGAGGTTATAAGAAAAGAAAATGAGGAGACAATCTCTTCTTAATACACTCATGGACAAAACAATTAGCGCACCAAGAAGGAATCGTCAAAATGAAACGAAATTTTACATACGTAATGACTACTTTGATATAAGTAAATGATAAGAAAATCAAAGAAAGAGGATAATTTATTTCAGAGAAAAAGGCAAAAGAACGGAGGAGTTAATACTCCGTTGGACCCCCTCTAGCGCGAATGCACGATGCGATACGATCGGGCATTGAGTCATACAAGTTCTGTATGATGTCTTGAGACATTTCGTTCCATATTTGCTGTAACCTTGCCTCTAGTTCTTTCAAACTCGTGGGATGCCCAACTCGTCGTCCCAAATGACCCCAGATATGCTCGATTGGACACAAATATGGGGATCGGGCAGGCCAAAGAAGGGTAGTAACAGCGCGGAGACAGTCTTGTGACACCCTTGCCGTATGAGGCCGAGCATTGCCTTGTTGAAAAATGGCTCCGGGGAGCCGTTGCATGAGTGGCAACACATGTGGTTGCAGGATTTCATGAACATACCGCTGGGCTGTCATGGTGCCACGGAACAATACTAGGGGTGACCGTGTATTGTAGGCAATGACACCCCATACCATCACACCAGCTGTGGGAGCGATGTGTCGCTGTACAGCAAAGGCAGGATTGAAGCGTTCACCACGGGCTCTCCACACACGAACACGATTGTCATCACTGCCGAGATTGAATCTGGATTCGTCGCTAAAGACGACCTGGTTCCATTCCGCTGCAGTCCAGTTTCCTCGTGCGCGGCAAAACTCCAAACGGAGGCGTCGATGGGTGGGCGTCAAGGGCAGCACACGAAATGGGCGCCGCGATACCAACTGTCCTTCAGCCAGGCGCCTTCGTATGGTTCGAGAAGACACAGATTCCCCTAGTGTAGGTGCTACCTGTGCCTGGATTGCGGCCGATGAAGCAGTTGGCTGTACGCATGCATTTCTTACGATGTGGCGGTCTTCTCGACGACTGGTCTGTCGAGGGCGTCCTGAGCCTGGTCTTCGTGTACATGACGTCTCTCGGGTCCACTGGTCCCAACACCTCCTCACAACACAATCAGAGCGGCCTAATTGACGTGCTACTCGCCTAGCTGACCACCCAGCTTCCATCATCCCGACGATTCTCCCCCTCTCAAACTGCGACAACTGCTTATAATGTCTTCGAACACGGCGTAATGGCATGTTTATCTCAGCTTTTCCTTTGTAAATGATTCAGCACACTCAAACAAGCTTTGGTTACCTGTTTTATACTCCACAGAGTACGATGTTCAACGCCCTCTACCGGCTATACGTAATGCGAAATCACGCTGCATTTCTAATCATTTGCATATCTCCCCAACATGTACCTTCATTGCAAGTTTCGTTACGATCCCCCAATTATTTCTTGGTGCGCTAATTTTTTTTTCCATGAGTGTATATGTAATTTTATTTGTTGCTAATGCCCCCCTGGTTGGAGGTTCCATTGACCAGGTCCTAATTGGGTATTTGGCTGAATGGGGCGGCTCCTGTTTTGAATTAGCACCACAAGCGTCAGTGTCCGACTTGGCTAAGTGACTGGTCCCGTAAATTTGAACCGAATCAAGTGACGAGAGAGGAACACTTGACCCCGCACCTCCAGAGGTAAATTTGAGAACCTGGAGGACATTGCAACCACGACCTATTTTACGTGCCCAGGCCAACATTAGTGAACACGGCGGTGGATTTGCAGCAACTGGAATCGATCCAGGGACTTTCAGATCACTGGTCCGCTGCTCTTACCAACTGGGCAATCGCGACCTTTAATTTTATCTTCTTAACCCTTACAGGGGCAACAACCTCCACCGTTTGCACGGGGCAGATTTTTTCCCCGATTTTTTTAACCTAAAAAATCTTTAAAAATTTTCCAATTAAGGAATACAAAATATTTTTACTTGTTTAAACTGATAACAGATGATAGCACTAGCCATTTTCTGCTCATTTAACTGGAATACATTGAGTGCAAGTGAATAGAAGGGTAGATTTAGGCTTTCGCATTGTGCGAACGGCGCCCCTGAAAGGGTTTTAAGGGTTTGAATGTCTTTCTTCGCTGATTTTCTATTTTTTTTCAAATTTTCTTTCCCTTGAAGTCTTTCTCCAATAGATATTTAAAAATAACATAAATAGTTATAATGTTCCTAAAATAAATTACTCTTTCAGTCAATCCATCTTCATATTTAATTGAAATGCCGGGCATGTGGTGCAGTGATTTGGCTCACGGGTAATCTCCGAGTGCCTTTATCGCCAGCTTGTGGGTTCGATTCCCGCTTGTCCGAGGACAAGGTTGAGATTAAGGACTTGTTTTGCTCACCTATATGGTGCTCTCCTAATAAAGAAGTCAAAAAATACGAAAGAAGCTGTGTGGATTGGTGAATGCCGTAATAGAGAAAGTGCCTGCCGCATTAGAAACATCATATTTAGTCAAAATGTTAGCAAAACAGCACTATACAAAGCTTAAATCACTTCGTATTTTATAGCAAACATGTGATTCATAATTATTTATAACTATTTTGATTTTTTTAGATAACTGTGGACAGAACGAAGAATACAATACATGTGGGACAGCTTGTCAACCCACCTGCAAGGAACCTAACCCCGTCTGTACCAAGGAATGTGCGAAAGGATGCTTCTGTAAGGAAGGGTTTATAAGAAGAGAGAAAAACGGCCCGTGCATAGAGAAAGATTTATGTGAAAACAGTAGGTGCTCAAAATGGTTATTTTATCATACATGCTTATAAGTCATGATAATATTACATACTTTAAAGTTGAAAGAAATGTTACACATTTTACAGATAAAATAAATGCAGGTATGCCAATAGTCTCCATGCTGGACGTTTAGATCAATACTGGGCAAACTTCTTTCGACTACGACCCACTTTCTTACAATAAAAAATTACTTGATCCCAATGAACATTTTTTTGGTAGTAGCAATTTTTTTAAATTATGAAAACGCTAACCAAAAAAAATAGGAAATAGAAGTTAGCAAATGATAAACTATTTTACTGGCTTTTGCTGACTATTGTAAAAAGTTTGACTCCTTATTTAGCAATATCATATCCTCAGGGATACGTAAATTTTGCATGAAAAATATCCAAACTTCGCAAAAAATACTATATAATTTCGCATTTATTAGCAAAAAAAAATTCAGAAATTTTGCATTTATTAAAAAAAGTTACAATTTTACTTACTTGGATGGGTAAGTATCAAAATTCTTAGTTAAAAGCTAAAATTGTATTAGTCTCTACATTATTTTCCTTAAGTAATTACCCTCTGTCATTAATTACTATGTTGTACATACTATGTTGTACATATCTCAGCATCTATTCTGTTAACTGGACTATAGAGGCTTTGTATAGGTGCCTTTGCAAAGTTAAGGTAGCAGCACTTCGTTTCAATTAAAATCAGTATAACATCAACAGGAGTCTCTTGGTTGAATACCATAAGTAGCTGAAATACACTTTGGCACTCAAGAGACGTTCTTAAATCCACTAAATTGTTCCGCAAAACTTGATGGTTGTTACTAGATTGTTAGGTTCGAGTCCGGTACGGACAAACTGTCCGGGTGAAATTCGGAGCAAATCCGAAGGAGAGTGAGATTTCTCAGTTACAGACCGCGGATGTTCTTAGTTAAGCAATTATGTTAATAAATTCTTACTATTATTACCTAATTTCGCTTAAAAAGCCGTTTATCACTGAGTTTTTGCCGAAAAGTAGTAAAAAAATAATTTTCGGATTTATTCGCTCATATCGGCAAATTTCGAATTTATTCGCATCTATTTCGTAGATACGAAAATTACGTATTGTAACGTATTCCTGCGATTTGTGTCAAAAGCAGACACTTAGGTAGCGTCACAGGTTACGTGTAAGGTAGACAGCTTACTAAAATAGAGACTTTTAAGATAATGAGGATTTCAGTTTTATTTAATAAATACGGTTAGGCCGCGATCTCGAATAATATATATACAAAGCAGTCCGTAGAAGTTGGAGTAGGAATCGTCATCTGTCTCTCAAGGATGGAGCACACTGTCGCTAAAACGAGGCGACGAACTGCTGGTCAGGTCACAGAAAAAAGGGCCCGCACTCGTCCACTGGAAGCTAGCAGCTTCTCTGAAATAACACAATTGGGGAGATCAAGTTCCGATCGGTTTCCCCGACCTTTCTCGGTGAAAAAGGGTCTTCTCACGTAGAGGGCAGAGCCTCACAAAAAACAAGTCACTTAAAAGTGCGTGGAGCTAGGAGATCAGGTATCACTCCTAAACTCTCTAAGGATAAACTCTCCGCACAAAACTGGTCTTCAAGCCCTCGTCGGCTTATTTTAAAAACTTGATCCCTGGCGGAATTCTTTCTAGCCTCCTCTCTATAGCTCGCTCCGGATAGGCTGAGCGTCTAGCCGTGCGCAAAAACCGATGCCGATTATTACATCTTCATCGCCCGCTCACTCATTAGCGATCTCGTTTCAGGGCGTAAACTGTCATTGTCGGCCACTGTCAAAATATGGCGCCAGACTGTCTCCTCTTTTCATCCCAGGAATGCGTCCCGAAGAGGTGCCCATTGTGGTCCTCTTCCGCTCGCGGGGTCTGCCATTCTTTAGCATCGGTTCACGGCTAGCGGCGATTTTAATGGTGTTCCTACTCGCCTCGAGGGGGGGAAATTGCCACAGTATCCCTACATATATCCTATATTTCCTTTGACATACAAAATATATCTATGCAAACATTTTTAAAATATGTAATTATATATAATTTAAATTATATTTTTAATTAAATAATTGAGTATGATGTAAATTTTCTTTGAACCATCCGCGACCCTTCCAGTTTTTTTGGCGACCCTTGTGTGGGTCACTACTCACAGATCGTGCACCAATGGTTTAGATATTTCATTGCAAAAGATCTCATGAAGATCAATAAATTGGAAGGAGTCAAATGAGGAGAAATGACAAAATTTTTTTATCATACGCTATCAGGAACTTATTGATGATTTCTGGTTTCTATTTCGGTACTGGTCTATAAAAATAACGTCCATTCGAAAAATAAGAAATAAAAATCGATAAAAGTATGAATTATATCCTTATAGTAATAAAACAAAATTTTTTGTTATCTCATGATTTACGTTGGATTTTTCGGAATGTTTTTATAAATGTGTTTTTGAACTGATTGAGAACTTTGCGAAATATTGTCACGTAGAAGTGTGAGATAAACCGAATGAACCAACGCGATGTTACGGTCAAAGAAGTTTATTAGCAGGATGCGAATAGGAAGCAGTCATACTAATGAACTGCCCTCAGCCTGAGGGAAGTCTCTTTTATACAACTTAAGAACTTTCTAGAAATAAGGCAAATTTGCATAACAAATTAACATAAACAGGAACTTTCTCGAAATCTTTAGAAAGGAAACATAAATTAGAATGAAAGTAAAACCAGAAGTTACTGACTAGATTCAAACTAACGACCATATACACATTTCACTATAAATAAATAGAATACCTTAAAAGAAATTTCCAATCTCATTATAATTTTAAGATTTTTAAAAAAAATTGGAAATTTATAAACAAAATTTTAAAATGCTCCTTGCTACTTAATTTTTGAGATATTTCCTCGATTTTGCATTTTAATCTCTTTAAACTGTATAACAAACAAATCTGGGTATCCATTATTTATTCCCTTGAATAGTTAATTTTTGAGGGATTTTTTTTCTGAATTCCATCCCGATTTTCCTCAAAATTTTGCCTTTTGAAAAGTTATTAATCAAATTTAATTACCTTAATGAAGTCGAATTGTAAAATGCATACACAGTTTTTTTGTAAACAGCATCAGAATTCTTCCTTATAAATTTCATAAATTTTGAAGAAAAATTAAGTATCATGGAGCATTTAAAAAATCTAAAAACCTTGAAAAATCTGTTTTGAGAAAAACAGATTTAAAATTTATTACTACACTTACCCATTATAAATTACTTTGTAGAAGCTTCATAAATGATTTTTTACTTGAAAAAAATTATTTTGGTACTAATTATCTACAGAAATATATATATTTTTTACAATAACACAATCAGTATTACAATGTCGAGATTTGCTTAAATAAAGGTCCACCGTTCCCTTAAGTGTGATTAAGCTTTTTTACCCTGTTTCTTCCTCTCCCTCTATAAAAATACAGGAAGATTTTTCAGATACTGGGGTTGTGTTTCAAACATTTATTATCATAAGCCAAATCTTAAATTATTTAGAGACGTAAATTATGAACACATTCTAGATAGTCTCGAGATAATGTATGACGCTACGAACTAACTAGTCTTTCATTTGTGAATGAATGTTATCACGTGACTCGTAATTGGAAAAGGTTAAGGATGCTATGTACTAACCCCATTGGATTCGCTCACCTCAATGTTAACCTATGGAGAAAATTTGTTCACGGGTTGCCGACTTGGATTCAAAGATTTTTTAAAAAAAATTGTACTCTGTCATAGAGAAAGAAATTTTACATTTGTGTACCTTTTTAATTTTTTTTAAAAATGCAATTCATATTTTAAAATTTAAATTATTCGGGGAAAAATTTGGTATAGTGTGTTTTAAACGCTCATAAATTCCTTCGGTGGACGGAATTTATAAAATGAATCCTTTAGCGCTTTGCAGAAAAGTTCAGGCTATCTGACAATACCAATTTTATTTGATTATCAGCATTTATGTACCAGTAAATAGTTGACAAAAATATATTTTAAATAAACAATATGGGGGCAGTGCTTAACCCCCCTATATAGAGAGAGAGCCATTACAATCCCTCAAAATATCAATCCTAAGGGGGGTGGAATTCTCGAACTGTCAACTGGACTCCTCCCACCACAAGAGTCTGCAAGAAGAGGAAAAGGGAAATACGATTTTTTTCTTAGTACATAGCAGCCTTAACCCTTTCAGGGGCAACAACCTTCAACGTTTGTATGGTGCAGATATTTCCTACTATTTTTTTTAACCTGAAAAATCTTGAAAATTTTTCCAATTAAAACGTTAAAAGTATTTTTACTTCTTTAAACTGATAACAGATGGCAGCACTAGTTGTTTTTCTGCTAATTTAGCTGCAATACATTGAATGCAAGTGAAAAGAAGACTAGCTATAGGCATTCACACTGTGCAAACGGTGCCCCTGAAAGGGTTAAGAAAAAATGTAAACAAAATAATTAGCCTCAAACCATCTTTTCTTTCTGCTAGTTATATAGATACACCGAAAGGACATTTGTTCCAGAACGACTTAGCATATTTGTGTTTGTTGTCACAAGAAATGTATCGAGTATACATATTGTATATTTTGAGTATTTGTTCCACAAACAAACAAAAATCTACGTAACATTTGCATATTAAAAGATTTTGCATAGCGAGAAAAAACATTCATAGACGAAATTCATAGCAAAAATTCTTAAATCCGTATATATTAGGACAAACATTTGTTTAAAGTGCTTCAAATGTTAAGGTCGTTGATATTTCAAACCATAGTTTAGAGAGGCTTGGCACAAGCTATTAAATCATATCAGATTACAACAGGGCGATCTTATGTTAGTACAGTTATAGAATGACGTAAACACGAAAAATTCATGTATGACAGTAAAATTACTAGACAGAGTTCCATAAATTCCAAAATAGAATGTAACTATCGTAACTGATTTTAGAAATAAGGTTCCAGTTCTTTTCTGGAGACCATTAAGCCTAGAGCTTAATGACCCTCTGTATAAAAAAAAATCACAAATTGCAGAAACTGCATTTGTTATTTCTCCATTCGAAAAGTCGCATTTAATATATTATGCTCTGTGGTCAGTATTGATACATTCTTTTATTAGCTTTATTTATAGCTTTATTTCGTAGTTTAATATTAATGCATGATTTGAGTAAGCGCATACTTCTGTGGTACAATTTAATTTATTGTACCATCAATAGTATTTACACCTTATAAGGCAGAGATGGCAAACCTGTGACCCGAGGGTCACATAGTGACACGCGAAGCAATTTTAGACGACACGCGAGACGATCACATTGTTGTATCGATGAAAAATTTGCAGAACTAAACGTAAACTTAGAAAAAAATTACAAGATCTGGGAAATTGTGAAGTATATATTTAAACAACAAGCACTTAAAATATTATTTTAACTGAATGGAACTCGTTGCCTAATTCGCTAATGTCGATGAAAAAGTTAGCAAGAGCTCTTTTGACAATGTTTGGATCAAGATACGTTTGCGAACAGTTTTTTTTGACAATGAATTTTATTAAAACTAAGAATAGAAATCGCCTCGGCATCGACTTGTCCGCTGCGTGCGTACGATTAAAAGTTTCAAATATCGAACCACGTATAAATAAATTATCGTCCGAAAGACAACAACAAGTGTCACATTAAATTCGATAATTCTGTACTTATTTTCTTCCTGATATTGATAGTTTTAAATAAACCGCGATAAAATTTTAAATTGGTTTCTGTTTTAAATAGATATCGTATAATGTTTTGAACATCCGAAAGTCTTCCAAAGGTCTAAAAAATTTTTTAAGTGACACGAGGTGTTAATTTCTACGATTTCAAGACATTTTTTGACACGCGTTAGAAAAAGGTTCGCCATCCTTGTTATAAAGGTTGTTATTTGCACATCGGAACCTACAAGGTGCGGTAGAATGGACTCCCACATTTCTGAAGGTCATTGGTAAAAGAGTAGGGTGGCGAGGGAGATGGCAGCAGTCCAGGGGAATTTTCTAGGTGTCAGTAGACACCACGAGTGGGTCCGGTGAACATCGCGGTTTTGTCATCGAGGCTTTCTTTAAAGACAAACAATTCTGTAATAGCGACGCCGAGGGCATATAGGATGCACTTCGGGCTCTAAGCAACTGATGTCGTTCCTGATCGAAAAACAATCCTGAGATGGGTTTCAAATGTGAGAGAAAGTCTGTCTGCAGTACCAAGGAAAACCAAGTGGTCGTCCTCGGAACATTAGAGCGCCTGAAAATTTGCAACGAGTTCCTAAGTCCTCTATTCGTGAGGAAGTTTGTGCTATTCCCCCAGAGATAACCAACAAAATGAGTGGTGGAAAACTTTAGAGAACAGCTTCGGTAGTGCATCGCAAATGACAGGCACCACCTGAGTCGTCATTATTTTCAAAACCTAGGGGAAAAAACTAGACTCTAAGTACTTTTCGAAAAAGTAAAGCCTTTTTTTCTTTAAATCGTTTCGCTTGTTTATTATTACCCTTTGAAATTTGTGAGGGCATTCTGCCACACTCTGTTTGTACCAAGGGCTAATTTAGGCGATTTCGTAAGGTACACTAGACAGCATTAAAAGTCACATGACATTTGAATTTCTCGTCGGAGAGTAATAAAAGATTTTCTTTATACTCCCCACTGTCAGCTATTCAGTTCATTGGCAGCATCAGATAAACAATAGTTTTTATTCAACTCAAATACAGAACAAAACAAAGCGATAAAGTAAATGAATATTTAGTAATGTGTCGCACTTAAACAAGCTAGTTTTGTTTTTGGTGTTTGTTGTTTCTAATGCCCACTGGTTGGTATTTCCAAACCAGGTCCATATAGGCATTCGGCTGAAGTGTGTGGATCCGGTTTTTATAGCACCACAAGACTGAGTCCATTTCTTAGCTAGTTGTCACCTCAATTTTGACGGAGCATCCCCAAGGGCAACATCTGGGGGATCATACCTTCTCCCACTCTGTCTGACCCCATAGAGGGACTTTCCCGTCTACGGATTTAACGTGCCCATATCCGGCTTCGACAAGGAACTAGCTAGCTTTAAGAATATGAAATAGCTGTGACTCCTGGAAAATGCATAGACGAAGTAAAAACGCAATTTTCAGTTTTTCGTATGTAAAGTTTTAAAAAAAATCCGATAACTGAGCTTTTATCCTATAAAAAATTTCCTTCATAAATTTTGTTCTTGGTATTTAACATTCTCAGACGAGGAACACAAATACTATCACACAGTGGTATTAATTTAACTTATACTACTGGACTTAGACTACTGGACTACAACCAATAACCGTTCGAAAATAGTTACATTCTTGTCGTTCTCGAATGGATAAATTAAATTAATAACATAAAAATTATGCTGTCAGTAAACTCGCTATAGGTGATCGAAATTGCTCGTCTTTTACATATCCAATAAGAGCTGCTCTTACTTCAGCGTGTGGACTTAATGTACAGTACAGTACTTGCATGAATTCATGTAACAATTGCGAGATAAAAGGCAAATACAGCTTCTTGGTGTGCAATGAAGGCTGCTAATGTAAAAAAGGCTATTATCGCAACGAGCAAGGGAAGTCCATACCTGAAAAGCAGTGTCCAAATAGTAAGGTGATCAAATACTATATTTTTTGAAATTATCTTTTCAGTTTAATTTCACGAATTCATTCTATTGATGAGTTCATTCTACCAATAATTTAACAGCATAAAAATTATGCTGTCAATAAACTCGCTATAGGTGATCGAAATTTCCCGTGTTTTACATATCCAATAAGAGCAGATCTTACTTCAGAGTATGGACTTAATAAACAGTACACTACTTACGTGAATCCTTGTAATGATTGCGAGATAAAAGGCAAATGCAACTTCTTGGTGTGCAATGAATTCTACGACTGTAAAGAAGGCTATTATTGCGACGAGCAAGGGAAGTGCATACCTGAAAAGCCGTGTCCAAATAGTAAAGATGATAAAATAGTATATTTATTTGAAATTTTCTTTTCAGTTTAATTTCATGAATGCATTCTTCTGTCATTCGTTCATTCTACTGATGAGTTCATTCTACCAATAATTTAACAGTGTAAAAATTAGGCTGTCACTAAACTCGCTATAGGTGATAGAAATTTCCCGTGTTTTACATATCCAATAAGTGCTGTTCTTATTTCAGAGTGTGGAATTAATGAACAGTACAGTACCTGCGTGAATCCATGCAATGATTGCGAGATAAAAGGCAAATGCAACTTCTTGGTGTGCAATGAAGGCTGTGACTGTAAAGAAGGCTATTATCGCAACGAGCAAGGGAAGTGCATACCGGAAAAGCAGTGTCCAAATAGTAAGGATAGTTAAATATTATATTTATTTGAAATTCTTTATTCAGTTTGCTTACATAAATTCATTCTACTGTCATTCATTCATTCTATTGACGGATTCATCCTACCAAAGAAAATCATTTTTCATCATCAAATCAAATCGTTTTTACTCCCATAGTTTCACTCTAAAATTTTATTCAAATGGTATCCCATTACTGCAGAATCGATGAATGTACTCCATAGTGATTCGGGACAAATCAGTGTTTACATTTTATGGAAACTGACAGAAAACTGTAATTGTCATTAGCTCAAAATTGTCCAAATTGCACAGGAAATGACATTGAGATATTTGAAGTGCTTTAATTGAAATTATATGTGGATTTTAAAACCCAAGACGCATTCAGTTTCGACTATAGGTCCAACACCCAGGATGATACTGTAAAAATTCTATGTTTACAAGTAAAAATGTGTTGCATTAATCAATCGGAAAAATAATTTAGGGAAAATAAAACTGAAAAAGCATCAACAGAATCAACTTAAAACTGAAAAAGCATCAACAAGAAAATCGCGTTTGTAAAATTTGAATATTTACTTAAAATCATGTTTTAAACATTAAGTTTTTATGTTATGCATACAGTGCATAAAAAGGCTTTCTTATCTCTTGCCTTTTCTTGCTGGTATTTTAAAACATTTTTGTCTATATCATACGAATTTAACCTCTAAGTGAAAGCAAAAATTTTAATACAGGAATCCAGGTGATCCTACAATTTTTTAATGATCATAATTATTAATTTTTAAGGTATATCTGAAGCTTCCAGTTTCTGTTATACGTTATTTACCATGTTTTGTTACCTTGTATTCTACTATTTTTTTTAGTTCAATCTTTTTTTATATAACACACACAAAAATATTGTTATATCACTTAACAGTGATACAGGAATATTAAGATCGAAATAATATTTCTATAAATTTCCTTTGTAATTTTAACGCGTATATTGGATTCTAAACGAAATAACATAGTTCCCTTACTATGTTTTCCTGATGATAATATTTTTCAGAATAAGTTGAGCAATCTAAAGAATGCTCCTCTATCAGAATATTTTTTAAAAATATTGTTGCAGATATTCTTATATTCTGTAAATAAAAGTGATCCAATTTTGTAATTTACTTTAAGAAATAATGCATACTTATTAACTGTGAAATAATGATACATTTTCAAGTTGATTATTATATATTAACTACTTTTCTTTCAGCTTATATGAATGGTCTATTCAGAAGAAATTTATTTCTTTAAAAAAAAAGCATTTATTTAATTTAAATTCATTATTTTGACTGCTTTATGCTAGAACTGCTCAAATACTTCACGTTAGTGCAGAAATGAAATCTATATATATAAAACAGTTCCGTAACTGACTCATTCATTCACTGACTGACTGACTGACTGACTGACTGACATACAACGCAGAGACCAAACCGCTGGACCTAAAGGGCTGAAATTTTGCATTGCGATTCTTCTAATAGTGTAGGGATGCACTAAGAAAGATTTTTCAAAAATTCTTCTTAGATTTTTTTAAATTAAATTTGTAAGCTGTTTTTTAAACTTTTTTTACGTTTGCATTTAAAATCATACATTGAGGGTTATAAAATTTATATCACGAGAAAGATCATAAAAATTCCTTAAAAATGAAATTTTTTTCGAATTTTTACCTCTATTTCCTGATTTTTGGTGTATTTTTAAAGATTAATTTTTAGAATTTAATTTATTAAATGCTGATCACGTGATTTCTTTTTCTGGTACTTTCAATAAATTTATCGTCACGTGCGTAACAACTAAATAGACAAAAAAATATTTTTTTCTCTTTTTAATGCAGCAGACGATTGGATATTATCCAAAAAAAATGCATATCCCATACGATTTTTTTATAAATATATATGTATAGATAGATATATATTTTGCATCAATTGTATACATTGATCATCGCATTTATTATAAATATATATATTTATTTTATGGCATAAATTGCATACGTTGACCGTTGTATTTAATTTGAATGTACTCCGTAGCGAAGCGCGGGTTTTCAGCTAGTCATCGAATAAAATTTCTAATTTAAAAAAATATGCATTCTGCATAAACTAAGAAAATTTAATAGCTCGTAAAGTATTGCTTGTGATTTGATATGTTACCAATTTCTTCCTGTAATGAAAAACGGCATTTTTAACAGAGAAACCTAGGAAATGCCGCGCAGATCAGGAATACTATGATTGCAAGCCTACCTGCAGACATACTTGTCTGTCTCACAATGCTACAAGAGTCTACTGCAGCAAAATATGCAAACCGGGATGCTTCTGTAAAAAAGGACTAGTCATCACGAAAGAAGGAAAGTGCGTTGCACCCCAAGACTGCCCTAAACGTGAGGACAATTTCAGAGTGCATGGTAAATGATAACGGTAAAAAATCGGGTGCATTCTGGCGACTTTGAAGCACCACTCTAGAAGTTGCTTTAATTTAATTCATTCTGTTGTTTTGTTATTAAAAGTTTAGTCTTGCTATGATTATTTAATAAAGAAGGTTTGGGATAAAGAATACTTTTGTATCTGTTTCTCCGTATTTCTGTACTTTCAAGTAGCAAAGTATGTTGCTTTTTGAGAAAAGTGTAGACATATACTCCGTCCATTAAATAAATATATAAAATTATGTTTGTTTGATAAATTGAATACGAGGGATGGAACTGTAATAGTGGCAACACTGTTGTAGAGCCCCAACTCAGCAGAACCCAGGAAAGCAGCTTACACCACACGTACGTCACATACCTGCCTTACCTCAGGGCGAATGCACTCTTCCCACAAACACCACTCGCTTGCACAGTGACAGGATGAACAAAGCCATGTTTTAGTTACCGGTCTATCATACGAAATAATTTGTTGCATCGTAAGGACCTGTTCACATAGGAGTCCGTTGCGTTGCTATAAGGAAAAGATGACGTTGAGACGAAAATAAACCAATCATAGGCGTTAAAAATTTCATTGCTAAACTTTTTAACGCCTATGATTGGTTTATTTTCGTCTCAACGTCATTTTCCCCTTAACGCTACGCAATGGACTCCTATGTGAACAGGCCCTACTGATGGAAGGAAAATGCTTCCGAGCCCACTGTGGCTGATGTGTTTGCTCGCTGGGGCTAGGAAGTGCTCTACCGTTCCCCATATTCCCCGGACTTAAGTACCTGTGACTTTGATCTCTCCTCAAGATGAAGGAACCGCTCCGTGGATTTCACCAGAGATTCTGCAGGCTGTAGACCACTACATTCGAAGGATCAACGTATGAGGTACTACTAGTGACATTATGCAGCTTCCAGAACGTTATGCTGGTTACTACTTTGAAGGGCTACAAAAGTTTTACCCCCGTATCTCTTCTGTATACTTTGTACATAACTAGTTGCCACTATTAAAGTTCCATCCTATGTAGCTCAGATGTATACTCTGCTCGTAACTGATTTTGCAATATCATAAGAAAAACGACATATCCTTGAGTCTTTTATGAGATTTTATAGTGACATGTAGATGTGTGAGCGATAAAAATAATACCAATGAAATGAAATCATAAACTTTTTAGACATAATCTCAATACGTAATAGGCCTGTAAGAGAAGCTCTACAGGATTGATTGTACATGACAAAGCATCAGTTGATATGAAGGTCAAGGTTTATCACAAGAATGACATTCCAAAAAGAGTCGACTGAGCTTGATATTGAAGTTGGCAACTTGTATAATCGGCTACCTCTAATTTGGAAACATTGCTTGATTGGTGACAGATATGACGAGTACGTTCTCACAGATAAGATGTTATAACGTGCATTGATCTAGGTTGTCCATGTAGTAAATAGCCGAGGATTAATTCGGAAGTAGCAGCCTAAGTTTGGTTGACATATATGGTTGTATAGCTGGTATCACAATGTCTGAAATGTATGACTGGGTCGAAAGATCGCTATAAAAAGTGAAAGAAACTAAACAATCTCCCAAATGATATGTCATTTCAAACTACTGTGCTACTTGGGGATCGTATAATGACCAATAAGAATAGCTCCCATGGGAAGTTGTCGGAAGCACCGCTATGTATTGAAACGACTACATGGCATGCCACAATAGAATCGCGATTGACCCGTGATGAGAATTTTCCCTCTTTCTGTTGCCCAATATTATCTCATTTGACTCAGCAGGGGACTACACAACAGATGCTGTCCCTGGAATGAAAGATGTTGAAAGTAGATGTAACCAAGTTTTACGAAATGCAACGGATTTCGAATATTGTGTGTAGAAACCATGTTACCTATATGTAATGAAGCGCTTTCAAAAAAATATTAAATTCATATTTTAAGAGAAAATAAAAAGTTTGAAAGCTTTGTTTCATTACATTTTTGTGTTAAAGGTCGAGGACGTCTTTAATGCCGGCTTAATTATAGGACATGGCGTTTGTCGGCAACGGTAGCCAATTTCCAAAAGTTTTATGAGCCTAGAGTGTGTGGGGTCTTTTAGATGATAGACGCAGATAAGCAAGGATGGCACCGTTTGTGACGTTAAGTTACAATGACTCTTTGTGGATGATGGATTGGAGGGGAGCTTTAGAAAACCACATGGTTTGGTGGTGTTTGCGGATGGTCAATCAGCTGTTTGGATCATTGCGTAAGAGAGGCGTTTTTGATTAAGAAAGAGGGTAGCAAATGAGAGGTTTTTAGGTGTTGAAACTTAACAAATAAAAAGTCGAGAGTTTCCTGAATGGCTGGTGAAATGGTTCCGGAGGCGGGAACATTTAAGAAATTAAAATATTGGAAGTGAGTTTGGGAGAAGGAAGTGGGAGTCAGTCGGAGTCCAGGAAGCCTTTCCCTGGGTCAGCTAAAGAGAAAACCTGCCCCTGTTTGATTGCCCCAAAAGTCCGGTCGAATATTCCCGGAGCAAAAATAAAACTAAGGGGGTTTGATGCGTCGGAACTCGGTTGATCCTTCCCGAGAAAGAAATCCTGTGTGGAGTGACGAATGATAGCTGATCCCGAATCCGAAATAAAGAGGGATAGCAGAGAAGATCGCCTCCAGTCCGTCTACAGTGACAAATAACCCAAGCGTGGAAGAGTCCCCCATCAAACTAAAGAGAACCTGCAGAGTTCAAACTGACGTCACGGAAAGAGTTCCCTACCAGAGTCATCACAGAACCCGAAGGTCGATCTCAACTGAAAGACGTGAGTGTTTCTATTGATTTTGTTTAGTTCAGATCCCGAGTTTGCTATTGATAGTTAGTATGAGTTTTACGTTTTTTGAAAATATAGTGTATTTAATTTGGATAGGAGCTTTTGGAATTTTGTGTAGTTCGTATTTACGCTCCCTGAATCACAAGTCAAACTAAATCGTACCCTGTTTCATTTGATCGTGGTTTTGATAGTGAACAGAACAGCTATGATGTTAATTAACATTTGATGAGATGAGATGTAAATATTAGGACAGTGTAAATAAATAAGTTTTTTGTTTTAAACCTTGTTTCAGTAATTATTTATCGGCTGTGTGTTTCAATATGGAGCAAAGTTGATGTAACAGATCCAACTGGTTTGAAAATTTGTTCGTTAATTGCTAATTGCGTCCAGAGCCTTGGGTAACGAAATAAATAATTATAACACAACGCACTCAAATACCCCTTGTCTTCAGTAGATAATCTTTGTACTACCACCAAATAATCATGCCCAATAAATAACATGGACGAGCAATACGACACTATAGTTTGGTATACATCTCCTAACTGAATTGTCGTGGAGAGCTGTTCATGATCAGCCTTACCAAGGAAATGAAAATATTCCCCTGATGTCAGGAGCTTGCAGACTTCACCACCTTGATGCCTCGATTTCTGCAGTGAGATGAGAAGTATGGGTGGTATGGGTCGTGCTTCCTATGCTACCCAGAAATTCAGCGATAACTTGGATGCTCATACCACTCCGTTGATGACTGCTTGAACGTATTCGGAAAGCCGATGTACACTTGACAAACCTTGATTAGTTTTCTAGCCTGAATCTATTCGGGCTAGTTTCACATGTGGTATCGGTACTTATTTTACCATGTTTTTCCACAATGCTCGGTACTGCAGTAGTTGTGTGATCATTTGTACTAGATCCGAGGTTATTTGCGGTTCTCAGTTTCTGAATCAGTTCACTCTAATTTTCACAGAGTTATAAATTGGAGTTTATGGTATTGCTTTCTCAGTTGTGGGCAGAGTAAAAACATAAAATGCGTATTAAAAGTCTATTAATTGCTTCTCTTCGAAGAAAGTTCTTACAGTTACATAAGTTAATTTTCTCTCTATCGTAGCAATAGCCCGAAATGTATTTGAAACTTACTAAATTTTGTTTTAAGAGAAAAGGGAAAATATTGCTTTACACGAAGTAAATAATTTTATTTGGATGATATTTTAAATATACTTAGGCAAAAACATCGAGAATATACCATACTTATACGACTAGAATTCACATTTCAATTAGGTTACACGTTAAAGATGAAAACTGCGAATGTATGACGTATAATCACCAGATATTCCTAATCTTGGTGTTTTATGAAACAGTGTGTGCCGAATTAGTGGTACCTTCAGAAGTTGCGCATAGTTTCTATAAACATCGATTCCCTTATGTTGTGCATGAAAAATTTATCTTGTCAGTCTGATAATTTTATTTTAAATAAAAGTTTAGAAACTGAAAAATATGTATAACTTTTTCCAGTACTTTCCATACATATTTTTTTCCAAATCATTTTATATTTTAATTCATATTAGCTATTTATGGTATCAGTGATTCATACAAACTCAATTAGACTTTATAAACAACAAATTTATATTTCAAATACTGTAATTTGTTTGAGTTATAAATAACGAACAAAAATTGTTTAATTTATAACACACGGGCTTATAATTAAAATTTATCTGGGAAGTTGGATATTTATAAATTAATATGAGGATGTGTGACACAATTTTTACTCCTAATAAAAGAGCTAAAAATTATGTCAACTTCTTAAAGTGCATAAAAATTAATAAATCTTAATATTTAGATTAATAAAACATCATATTATTCGCTGGAGAAAATATGAATTTGTGTAGCTAATTCAGAAATGTCAATTCATCTTGATCGATTTGTAGTTTGGGAGGATTGTTGATTTAGGGTTACAGTTATTTTTTGTTGATTTAGGGCTACAATTATTTATTGTTACACAGGAAAAAAAAAGGGTTCTATTGT
>OU015502.1:100865700-100883200 GCA_907164885.2 Dolomedes plantarius
CTATTTTGGTCAATTTTATTTTTTCGCAAGAATCGTGTAATTCAATCTTTTCTCTTTTCAAAACCGTTTTGATTTTCATTCTGCACCAATTATAAGCAGAGTTATAGCTATTTCAATAAAACATCATCAGCTACAAAATTGAAGTGACAACTTTAAATGCGTTATTCTCAGAATTATGTTTTTTAGCACGAATCTCTACCGTTATCATGATATTTGACATAATGATTTTTCATAACATAATGATTTGACATAATGATTTGACATAATGATATTTCTGTTTAATGCATATAATATGATAAAATTTTTAGGTAAAGTTTTAGATGCTGTTTTTAATGAAATGACGTACAATAATTGATCTATAATAAATAGTTTTTTTTTAATTTGGGGCTGTTTTTATAAGGAAAGGAATGACAGATCTTTGAAAATTTTCATATTGGAACATAAAATTGTCTATATTATTTTTGCATATTTTTAAATTTCTCTTAGATTGTATGTCATTTTGAAAATAACTGTCATATGTATCATGTGTGAGAAAGAAATTAAAATAGTAGCATTAGAATTTTGTGCAGAGTGATAGGCGTTTTATCTAAATTTCATTAAAAATTACTTCAAATTGACCAATTTATTAAAAATTATGGTATTTGCAGGTAAGTTTCTGTTTATTTTTTTAATTAAGTGCTATTTTATCATAAAAGATAAAAAAATCCTTAAAAAATGATTTTTTAAAAATATTGGCTCCGAACGTAGGCAGTCACCTTAAATATTTTTGTTAATGGATTCTTTTACAGTCCACTAAGATACTTGTATAAAAAGTATAATAATAAAATAACTGACCCCACAACACGTTTTGTTTGAAATTAATCAGGACACGTGTAAACCCAAAACATAATTTGGATACTTTTGACACCCTCCTAATGGAAAACTTTCTCAGATATATCATCAAAACATACCTCTAAATTATAGATTTTTATTTCTGTTTAATTATTAAAAATTAATTATTTCAAATTGTGATACATATTTAAGATACTTTCGATTTTCTAGAGTGCGGCCCAGATGAAGAATATTACCAGTGCAAACCATTCTGTGCTAACAAATGCAATCCAAGTAAGGTATGTCCGACTATTTGCATAGCAGGATGCTTTTGTCGCAAAGGTCTGGTCCTTCGTGATGATGGCAAGTGCGTGAAGAAGGATCAGTGCGAAGAGAAACCACAACAATGCAAGAAAGATGAACAATATTATGACTGCATTCCTTGTCGAAACAGCTGCAAAAATTACGGGAAACCAATAGCCTGCGCTGCAGTTTGCATCCCAGGGTGTTCCTGCAAAGAAGGGCTGATTAAGAATGAAGATGGGAGATGTGTAAAGCCAGAAGAGTGTAATAACCAACGTAAGTTAGCGTAAAGTTTCATTGCATTTTCCCCCATCTGTAAGGGATGTTTGATAGTAATGGTACGATCCAAACGCAATGAATGTAATGATTGATTCTAAAATTATATTCTGCAGACTGTAAGCTGCAAAATCTTATATCCTTTAAAGTAAGAAAATGAAATGAGCATCAGAAAGGGAAGGAAGTTGCATCTTCTTCTTAGAAGGAAGGACCAAAATTTATTCTGAACTCAAATCGCTGATGCTATCCAAAATTTTTTTTTTTTAAAAAGGGCAGAATTCGAGCAACTTTATTGAGAAATTTGTTGATTTTGAAACATGCTCACTTGGGTTTTTAAAAAATTTCTTTTCCATTTTGATTTCAAAATCATTTTTACCTGCATATCAAAAAGCTTTTTCTACTTGACTCATTAGTGCGTGCCCTAAAATTGCATTATCGAGAGAACTTTTATACAGTCATCAACTGGACGGAGAGACATACAGGGTGTTCATAAAAAAATACTTTGCTGATATATGGATCCCTAGCGTCTGTTCCGTTCAACCAATCGAGATGAGACTTCAGATAGAGTTATTGAGAGGTATGGGCTCGGGATTCTGAGAACGGCAACAAAGTGGTGCTCACGGTTACGGTCATAGGTACAGAAATTCGAAATTTTCGAATGGAAATGCCCAATTTTTCCCATCACAAAATGCTCAGCGCATGCTAAAACCCTAAATAGCGTTGGAACGGTACGTGTATCACAAAAAGCGTACGTGTTATACACGCACAAAAAATAGGTCTGCGAACAGCCTGTTATGGCACCCATGTGGAAAATATGTAATCCAAATAAAAATTTTCTTTTGTCTGATCTGTGTTGTCATCAGTGCTTGGTGTCTTGCCTTTGTCTTATGCAAATTTCCTCCGTGCGCCCCGATCGTGTTTTTGTTGGCCGTTCGCAGAGCTGTTTTATGTGCGTGCATAACGCGTTCGTTCTTTTGTGATACACGTACCGTTTCAACGTTCTTTAGGGTTTTCGCATGCACTGAGCATTTTGCGACGGAAAAAAGTAGACGTTGCCATTCGAAAATTTAGAGTTTCTATACCTATAACCGTAACCATGAGCGCCACTTGCTTGCCGTCCACAAAATCCCGAGCTCATACTCTGAATAAATATATCTGAAATATCATTTCGATCGGTTGTGAGGAACAGCCGCTAGAGGTCCATATATCGGCAAAGTTTTTTTTTTATGACCACCCTGTATTTAAACATGGACCTAGTCTGGAATACCTCCGGCCATGGGACATAAGAAACAACAACGACAACAACAACAACAACAACAACAACAACAACAACAACAACAACAACATCATCAACAACATCAACATCATCAACATCATCATCATCATCATCATCATAATATTTAAACACGTTTTGTTAAAATTAACCAGTGCATGTGTAAACTCAAAAACCTAGTTCGATACCCCCCATATGTTGTGATACCCTCCTATACTGGAAAACGTTCTTAGATATTCCGCCGAAACATCCTACTAATTGATAGAATTTAATTCTTATTTAATAGTTAAGCTTGAAATAGAGATACATATTTAAGAAACTCATTTTATAGAGTGCGGCCCAGATGAAGAATACTACCAGTGCAAACCGTCCTGTACCAATAAATGTAATCCCCCAGAAGTATGCCCATTTATTTGCGAGCCTGGATGTTTCTGCCGAAAAGGCTTGGTCCTTCGAGATGATGGGAAGTGCGTGAAGAAGAATCAGTGCAAAGAGAAACCACCCCAATGTAAGGAGGATGAACAATATTATGTTTGCAAACCGGAATGTCGGTACACTTGCAAAGCTTACGGGAGAGACTACATACCATGTCCTGAAGTTTGCTCACCAGGGTGTTTCTGCAAAGTAGGGCTGGTCAAAAGAGAAGATGGCAAATGTGTAAAGCCAGAACAATGCAATGACCAACGTAAGTTAGCACCAAGTTTCAATGCACTTTTTCCAATGGGTAATCAAGGGATGTTTCAAGCTATTGCTATGGTCCAAACATAAATAAATTAAAATATTAAATTGATTCTAAAATTCTATACTTCAAATTTCAAAGTGCAAAATATTATATTATCCTAAATATTATAAAAGCAATAAGCAATATTATATTATCCTAAATATTATAAAAGCAATAAGCACGAGAAAGGGAAGGAAATTGCATGTTCTTCCAGGAATGATGCGCGAAAATTTCTTTTCAATCCATGCCGCATACGCCATCCAAAACTATATTTTTACGCGGAACAGTATTACGGCAACTTTATTGAGAAACCTCAGTGATTTGGAAAGATGCTTACTTGGTTTTTTTCATTTTTTTTAACTTTGATTTCAAAATCTCTTTTCCTACACATCAAAAAGTATTTTCATTGAGCCCCCACAGAAAAAGCTAGTACAAGTGTATTATCGGGAGAATATACAGGGTGATTTTTTTAAAACTGACACTACTTAGAGTCATCTGTAGCGCGATCTATCAGCCGGAATTCCACCAAAATTGATAGAGGGATTAAGGACGACATGGGAAAGAGTTTTCCGTGAAAAAAAAACTAGTTCCAAAAGTCACCGATAAGGGACGATATGTCGCTGTTGTTGTCGGCGCACCCGAGAATTTGCATTAAAGGCAAGTAGAACATCAAAATGCAAATTCATGACTACGTAGTAGCTGTGGAATCTGTTGATCGCTGCGGAATCTGTTGCGCCTTCGCTTTACAGAAGAAAGGGTCATCAGTCACTTTTTTCCTCTGGCATTGCCACCTCGCTTCCCGGACGTAACCTATATGGCATCTTTCTGTGGGGTTATTTAAAGTCTAAGGTGTATTTTGGTGGAGTCTCGAACTTGGCGGCCCTAAAGGACAACATATCACGGACTTTGATGAACATTCCTGGTGACATGTTACGCTTGGAAGTTGAGAATGTAGTGTGCAGGATACAGATGCGTCGTCCACCAGGACTGTGGTCACATTGATAGAAGGGCGAAGAGAATTTGTTGCATAAAGTGGTGTTGCAGGGAAATTTTTTTGTTATTCATTTGTCTGCCCTTATCTTTATAGCCCGAAATACTGGCGCTGCTGTCAGCTACATAGTCGTGAATGTGTATTTTGATGTTTTATTTGCCTTTCATACAAATTCACGGGTGCGCCGACAATAAAAGTGCCATATTTTTCCTTATCAGCGAATTTTTGAGTTTTTTTTTCACGGAAACTCTTTCCCATGTCGTCCTTAGCCCCTCTATCAATTTTGGTGGAATTCCGGCTGATATATCGCGCTACAGATGGCTCTGAGTAGTGTCAGTTTAAAAAAAAATCACCCTGTATATGCAATAATTCATTAGACAGAGAGACATGTTTAAGCACTTTTTGTTTCAAATTAACCAGTGCATATGTGAACTAAAAACCTAGTTCCAACACATTTGACACTCTTAATGAAAACGTTCTTAGCGATACCATCAAAACATACTTCTGATTCATAAATTTTTATTTTTGTTCATTTTTTAAGTTTCAAACTATGATATATATTTAAGAAGCTTTCATTTTATAGAGTGCGGTCCAGATGAAGAATATTACAAGTGCAAACCTTTCTGTGCTAACAAATGCAATCCATTAAAAATATGCCCCAAAATATGCATAGCAGGATGCTTCTGTCGCAAAGGTTTGGTCCTTCGTGATGATGGTAAGTGCGTGAAGAAGGATCAGTGCGAAGAGAAACCACAACAATGCAAGAAAGATGAACAATATTATGACTGCATTCCTTGTCGAAACAGCTGCAAAAATTACGGGAAACCAATAGCCTGCCCTGAAGTTTGCGTCCCAGGCTGTTCTTGCAAAGAAGGGCTGATTAAGAATGAAGATGGCAAATGTGTCAAGCCAGAACAGTGTAATAACCAGCGTAAGTAATTAGCATTTTCTCTGTATCGGAACATAAAACATGAGTCGCATAATGATTTTAATATGAAAATGAATTGTGAAACACGTGTGCTTTTAATTTTATTGTAGACTAGCGGCCCGTCCCGACTTTGTCCGGGTTGAACAAAATATTATACCAATAAATTTCCAGTTGATAGCCAATAAATTGTAAATATTTTTTTACCTTAATAATACCCTAAATAATACCTTAAATTAATTTTATGCTAGTTAATAATTAAACTAAATTTTTTAAAAGAAAAAGGCGTGCTGGAGAACGTCTAGGTTCGAACCGCTAGCGTCAGAACAGAAGCCCACAGAGATAGCTCCACGATACGGATCGTTGAAATCTTCGGAACAAAAAGCGGTAGAAGACAGTAGCGGAAACAATGGAGATTGTTAGGATTAAGCCCCTAACTTTATTTCTACTGATCAGATATACATAATATATAGCCTATGTCCATCTGGAATACTTTACCTTTCAAACAGTGAAAGAATTTTTCAAATAGATACAGTGGTTCTGAAGATTACCCTCCACGTACAAAATCGCTCTCTCTTTATATATAAGTATAGATTCTCATACGTTATATTCTTTGAACCATGAACCTCTTTCTTTGAAGGAAATAAAATGTTTTGAATCCTTGCTTCTTGTATAATAAATCTGAGGTCAACGGGAATGTATAGTAGATTTGTTGAATACCTGTACTTCGCTACTGAGTACATTCAAATTAAATACATCGGTCAATGAATGCAGGTAATGCCAAAAAATTTATGTATATATATATATATATATATATATTTATAATAAGTACAACGATCAATGTATGGAATTGATGTAAAAAAAATTTATATATTTATAAAAAAAATCGTAACGGATATTTTTAGAGAAAAAATAATGTAGAAGAAAATATTCAAATTAAATCTAATAGAACATACTAAAGAATATAGTGCAGTAATATAGTACAGTTTGAGGAACATATCTTTTACTGTATTTTAATATTTTTTTGGATAATGTCCAATCGTCGGCCGCATTAGTAAGAAAAAAAAATTTTTTTTTTTGTCTATTTTGTTGTGATGCACGTGACGGAAAATTAGTTAAAAATATCACAAAAAGAAAAGAAACCGCGTGATTAGCATTTAATAAATTAAATTACATATATTAGCCTTTAAAAATTCACCAAAAATCTGAAAATGTAGGTAAAGATTCGAAAAAGATTTCAATTTAAAGGGATTTTTGTGATCTTTTTTATGATATAAATTTTATAACCCTCAAATTATTATTTTTAATGCAAACTTAAAATAAGTTACAAAAACACCTTAGAAATTTAATTTTAAAAAAATCTAAGAATTTTTTTTCAAAAATCTTTCTTAGTGCACCCCTACACTATCAGAAGAATCGCAATGCAAAATTTCAGCTTTTTTTCCAGCGGTTTGATCTGTGCGTTATATGTCAATCAGTCAGTCAGTTACGGAACTGTTTTTTATATATAGATTACTTGTACTGAGTATGCATATTTACTTAAAAATACATACTCTTATCCTTTATTAGTAATGTTCTTGCCCTACATCGCTATCATACTTCTAATTTATAGATTTTTTAATGCTGTTTTATATGTTTTTATATTGTGGTTCATTGTAATGAAACATTTATTTTGCAGAGTGTGGTCCAGATGAACAATATTATAAATGCAAACCGTTCTGCGCCAACAAGTGTAATCCACTAAAAAAATGCCCAAGAATATGCTTACCAGGATGCTTCTGCCGCAAAGGTTTGGTCCTTCGGGATGACGGCAAGTGTGTCAGGAAGAATCAGTGCAAAGATAAGCCACTGCAGTGTAAGGTGGATGAGCAGTATTACGAGTGTACTCCAGACTGTAAAAATACCTGCGAAGCATACTGGGGAGACGATGTAATCTGCCCAGCAGTTTGCAAGGCAGGTTGTTTCTGCAAAGAGGGCCTTGTAAAGAGAAAAGATGGCCAGTGCGTAAAACCAAACGAATGTGATAGTAAGTTATTAACATTTGATTTCAAAGCATTTTCTTTTTCATTGGAGATGCAAAATGCAATTCTTACGCAGAAATTGGTTCAGCAGTTGAGGAAGCCAACAATTTTATGGTTAATCTGAATTTCGGAAGTTTCGATAAACTCAGGCAATTTCCCGTTTCCTAAATAGGATAACTATTTAAAAGATAAAATATCATTTTAAAGTTGGGTTTGTTCAGAAGGCTACGGCCATATTTTGTAGGACATGGGCTGGTTAGAGCTTGACCTACTGCTGAAAGCTGATTCTGAACGGGTAGAAACACCCATGCCAACAGTGCGACTTAAACCCGTAGGGTTAAGTCTCACTGTTGGCACTGTGGGCATATAAACCCGTAGAGCTCAGGTACCGAATGGCAGCGCCCTAGCCCTTCGACTATAATCGGCCGTAGAATTTTACGGACACATTTTATATAACAGAATTGGTAAGGTTAGTAAATTAAACGGTCGTTTGAGTGTTTATTATTATTGAGAGTTTTTTGCTTGACATGAAATTCATAATGATGTTGATGCCATTCTGAAAATTTTAATATCTTCACAATAAAAAAAGTTGCCAATACATCGCAAGCAAATGCTTTTGGGAAACAAGGAATTTCTGAAAAAAATTCTAGTTTAGCGAAGAACTCTTCAGTGTTTTTGTATTCAAGGGATCCTAGGGGTAGCGCTTCGGCTTTCGGTGCTGAAGGTGCTCGGATCGAATTCCGACAAGCGCCATAAAATATCTCCGTGTTTAGGCCGGATACTGGCACATTAAATCCATAGACCGGAAAGTCCCTGTATGAAGTGAGAGGGTGGAAGAGGGTACATCCCCCCAGATGTCGCCCCCCTGGGGGTGGTCAAAATTGAGTTGGCACTTGGCTAACTTGGACTCCGACCTTTGTGGTGGCATTATAAATCCGAGCTACACCCCTCAGCCCGCTTGCCTGTAAGGACTTGGGATACCGGCCAAGTGGCATTAGAAACAACAACAACCAAAAAATAAACTTTTGGCAACACTAAAAATTTTTTCTAGTGGAAAGTGTAGCATACGAAGAAAATACTTAAATAAAGTAAGAAATGCTTCTGTGACCATTTTATATGTATTCAAAATAAATCGTAAGCATTTATTTAGAGTATATAGAGCATCTGTATAGAATATTAAAATTTGAAATGTAGAATGTACAGTAAGTAATATTTACACTTTCAACCCACAGGCATGCGAAATCCTTGCATTATGATATAAGGCTTTGTTTTGTTTTTGTATATACGCCACAATCATGTTTTTGCTAAACAGATCCATCCCCCAGAAGGATACGAATTTTGCAATTCGTAAGCTATCAAAGCATGGGGATATTCCACTTTCATATTTATAAATATTGTTGTGTTAACGTACTTCCAAATATTATTTTAAGCTGAAAAGAAGCTTAAGCAAAATTTTAAGTAGTTTGAAGGCATTATTATAACTTAAGGCTTCTGTGTACTAACCTTACTGAACTCTCTAACCTCAATGACAACCTATGGAGAAATTTTGTTCTAGGATTGCCGACTTGGATATAAAGAATTATTTTAAGAAATTATACTCCCTTATAGAGAAAGAAATTTTACACTTTGGGCATTTTTGGTTTAAAAAAAAGCAAAAAGTATTTTAAAATTTAAATTATTCGGGAAAAAATCTGGAATATTGTTTTAAACGCTCATAAATTCCTTTGGTGGACGAAATTCATAAGATGAATCCTGTTGCAAGGTGCAGAAAAGTTCAAACTATTGGAAAATACCAATTTTATTGGATTATGAGCATATATGTTACTGTCAATAGTACACACATTTTCTCCATAGGTTAACATTGAATACAATAGGGTTAGTACACAGCAGCCTGAAGCAAAATTTTAAGTAGATTGAATTAGTTTGAAGGCATTATTATAACTTAAGTTGGAACAAGGAACTTACAATGCATCAAAGAAACATGGCATTGCTGACTTTACGAAAAACTGGGCATTCTTTTTAACCAGCTAAAGCTACATAAGCAGGTGTAATCAGAAATCTATAAAGTGTCCTTCACGCAATTCTGTCAGAAATAGATTTTATTTTTATGTTTTTTTATAAACAATGTGATATCATTTCTCGTTCAGAAGTTTTTTCCTTGCTCTCGTTCCAAGAAATAAGAACGAACCCATTTAGAAGTAAAATTTATAACATTGAAAAGTTTAGATACACATTACTTTGAATCATGCTATCGGCCAGAATTATGGGCATTGGAGTAACACACTATTACTATCTCACACATAAGAGTAACATCGAATTAAAGTGAGTAATAAATAAAAGTTTTACAAAATAAGATTGAAATTTTTTTTATTTACTAGTAGTCCTTCTTCTCTTTGCATTTTTTAGTCTGCAGTTCCCCATGTATTTCCTGTTTAGTCTTAATTGCTGTAGTTATTCTGAGGGTTTATTGAGGAATTTATATACAACATGCATTTAAATGCATTTTACATTAATAGTTAGAACTTTTTAATGCGTTTTGAAATTTTTAAAGTCACGTACTATAGAAATGTTTCTATTTTGTTTAAATGGATATTTGAATGCAAATTTATCATTGGTAGGGTGAAAAAAAAATTTTATTTTTCTAATTTTCTCAGAATATTTTGTTTGGACATTGATGATCGTGTTTAATGATAGTTGAAACATCTTGATTACAGCTGAACATTTTAAATTTACTCTTTCTAGACAGACCATGCCCTCAAATACGTTGTATAGAGGGTTGTTACTTAGATGAAAATCATAAACCCTGCCCTACATGCGTATGTAAAGGTATGTATCAATGAGATGAACTTTATTCCTTTTCGTAACATTTTAATGTTCGTATATTAATGTAAATACTTAAAAGGTTTTAAATTAATATGTGCGGTTCTTTGTAGACATTTTGTGTATATAGAATGCATTTTACTTATTATTTTCGCAATATGTCCATGATCAATGAATTCCTATCCAGTAGCTCGTCAGGATTTATTGTACGTGACTAACAAGAGTTACTATTAATTCTAGAGATCTACCTTATTTATAATAGATTTGAATCACCTTAATATTGAAACCCTATGACGACCGAAGGCCCATTTTGCAGCTTACCCCAAAAGACCGTTCCGGCCGAGAACGATAAGTGGCTTTCCCTACTCCCACAGAACATACTGACGATTGAACTGAAATTTGTCACGGTGGGATGGGGCCCCATTATCAGCCGTCCCCTCTATCAGCATCAGGTCATAAAGTACGCATTAATCGGTTCTAGACAATAAAAGACCGTCCCGGCCGAGAACGAGAAATGGCTTTCCCTTCTCCCATAGAACATACTGACGATTGAACTGAAATTTGTCACGGTGGGATGCGGCCCCATTATCAGCAGTCCCCTCTTTCAGCATCAGGTCATAAATTACGCAGGAATCGGTTCTAGACAATAAAAGACCATCGATGAGACAAGAGAACGACTCTGTGGTGACGTTAAAGTGTTGTCAGAATGACCACTTACCAGGCACTAGGAGGGGAGGCAATCTATGAGCATTTCGGTCGGCTGTTTAGATTTCTCAATGTTCAGCCGGTTCCGGCCTTCAGAGGGTTAATGGACTCATAAGAACTTGCGTATGAAGTTAGGCGTTTGGATATGTCTTCATTAATAATAAAAATATAATTAAAGGTAAGATTTTACGTACTGGTGATAAATGCAGGAGACATAAGCATCTACAAATATTCAAGTTGTTGTTGCTGCTGCTAAACCTCCTGGACTAGGAAATGCTAGACCAGGTCCATGAGGTTCCGTCGTGTCAGCAAAAGGGAGACAGCAGTTTCATAACCTTCTGTGAGCATGCTGGCGGGGATACCTAAACAGTACACAATGTGGAAAGGATTCGCAGGAGCAGCAGAACAGGAATAAGGAAGAAAGACCTTTGTAATGTTCAAGAAGTTTACACATTAACCGAATTCAGATAGATATTGACAAAGAAAGGGATCAAAGCATCATTTCAGAAGCTTACATCAAATGATGATGAAAGCAATGAATGTGATATAGATTCAATAATAAGTAATAAATAACCTGAGGGCAATGGCAACTATGCAAGAGCATAACTTCTGTAACAATATCCTGAGATAATTTTAAGTCTATAGCATTAGTAGATCTAAGCTAATGTAGAAATTATACTTTATTTAATTTGATGATATTCAACTCGAGAGAAAAGTAAAACAATGAGAAAAAGGCATTACAGTACATTTCTATTATGTTATGTATGAGATGGATGCACAACATTTAAATAACACTAAAAGTTTCTAGAAAATGCAGTTATGTACTGTATAGTATAATACTGTTCTGTGTAATTATACTGTTTTATAAATTTAGCATGCCTATTTCCTTGAAACTCAAAGAGATATCCCATTTAATTAAAGATCGCAAAATAGTGGCTATTCAAATTAAAAACGTTCGTCTGAATTTCTATTATATCTGAATTCAAGCATTAAAAATATGTATCTGAATTTATGTATATGTGTATATTTATATATTTAAAATATGATTTTTCAGAAAGACCGTGCCCTCAAATACGTTGTGCAGCTGACTGCTGGTTAGATGAAAATAATAAGCCCTGCCCAAAATGTGTTTGTGAGAAGAAACCAGGAGGTAAGTGATGAAATAAATCAGCTTAAAGCTATGTTCTGTATGTTATAATATTCCTTTATAAAAACGATTGACTAGTTCCTAACTATATCAAATCATTAAAATTGGTGAGGTTTAGATCTCTTTCTCGAGAGTACATTCATGATATATATATATATAGTAACCACCGCCTATAGTGATCAGTGGTTATAAGAATCAACCGTTTTTACTAAACAGATCCATTCCCCAGAAGGATACGAATTTTGAAATTCGTAAGCTATCAAAGCATGGGGATATTCCACTTTCATATTTATAAATATTGTTGTGTTAACGTACTTCCGAATATTATTTTAAGCTGAAAAGAAGCTTAAGCAAAATTTTAAGTTATTTGAAGGCATTATTATAATTTAAGGCTTCTGTGTACTAACCTTACTGAATTCTCTGACCTCAATGACAACCTATGGAGAAATTTTGTCCTAGGATTGCCAACTTGGATTTAAAGAATTATTTTAAGAAATTATACTCCATAATAGAGAAAGAAATTTTACACTTTGGGACATTTTTGGTTTAAAAAAAAGCAAAAAGTATTTTAAAATTTAAATTATTCGGGAAAAAATCTGGAATAGTGTTTTAAACGCTCATAAATTCCTTTCGTGGACGAAATTTATAAGATGAATCCTATTGCAAGGTGCAGAAAAGTTCAAACTATTTGAAAATACCAATTTTATTGGATTATGAGCATTTATGTTGCTGTCAATAGTAGACACATTTTCTCCATAGGTTAACATTGAATCCAATAGGGTTAGTACACGGCAGCCTGAAGCAAAATTTTAAGTAGATTGAATTAGTTTGAAGGCATTATTATAACTTAAGTTGGAACTTACAAGGAACTTACAATGCATCAAAGAAACATGGCATTGCTGACTTTACGAAAAACTGGGCATTCTTTTTAACCAGCTAAAGCTACATAAGCAGGTGTAATCAGAAATCTATAAAGTGTCCTTCACGCATTTCTGTCAGAAATAGATTTTATTTTTATGTTTTTTTATAAACAATATGTGATATCAATTCTCGTTCAGAAGTTTTTTTCCTTGCCCTCGTTCCAAGAAATAAGAACGAACCCATTTAGAACTAAAATTTATAACATTGAAAAGTTTAGATACACATTACTTTGAATCATGCTATCGGCCAGAATTATGGGCATTGGAGTAATACACTATTACTATCTCACACATAAGAGTAACATTGAATTAAGGTGAGTAATAAATAAAAGTTTTACAAAATAAGATTGAAATTTTTTTTATTTACTAGTAGTCCTTCTTCTCTTTTCATTTTTTTAGTCTGCAGTTCCCCATGTATTTTCTGTTTATTCTTAATTGCTGTAGTTATTCTGAGGGTTTATTAAGGAATTTATATACAACATGCATTTAAATGCATTTGAAATTAACAGTTAGCACTTTTTAATGCGTTTTGAAATTTCTAAAGTCACGTACTATAGAAATGTTTCTATTTTGTTTAAATGGATATTTGAATGTAAATTTATCAACGGTAGGGTGAAAAAAAAATTTTATTTTTCTAATTTTCTCAGAATATTTTGTTTGGACATTGCTGATCGTGTTTAATGATAGTTGAAACATCTTGATTACAGCTGAACATTTTAAATTTACTCTTTCTAGACAGACCATGCCCTCAAATACGTTGTATAGAGGGTTGTTACTTAGATGAAAATCATAAACCCTGCCCTACATGCGTATGTAAAGGTATGTATCAATGAGATGAACTTTATTCCTTTTCATAACATTTTAATGTTCGTATATTAATGTAAATACTTAAAAGGTTTTAAATTAATATGTGCGGTTCTTTGTAGACATTTTGTGTATATAGAATGCATTTTATTTATTATTTTCGCAATATGTCCATGATCAATGAATTCCTATCCAGTAGTTCGTCAGGATTTATTGTACGTGACTAACAAGAGTTACTATTAATTCTAGAGATCTACCTTATTTATAATTGATTTGAATCACCTTAATATTGAAACCCTATGACGACCAAAGGCCCATTTTGCAGCTTAACCCTAAATACCGTTCCGGCCGAGAACGATAAGTGGCTTTCCCTACTCCCACAGAACATACTGACGATTGAACTGAAATTTGCCACGGTGGGATGCGGCCCCATTATCAGCCGTCCCCTCTATCAGCATCAGGTCATAAAGTACGCATTAATCGGTTCTAGACAATAAAAGACCGTTCCGGCCGAGAACGATAAGTGGCTTTCCCTTCTCCCACAGAACATACTGACGATTGAACTGAAATTTGTCACGGTGGGATGCGGCCCCATTATCAGCCGTCCCCTCTATCATCATCAGGTCATAAAGTACGCAGGAATCGGTTCTAGACAATAAAGACCGTTCTGGCCGAGAACGAGAAGTGGCTTTCACTTCTTTCACAGAACATACTGACGATTGAACTGAAATTTGACACGGTGGGATGCGGCCCCATTATCAGCCGTCCCCTCTATCATCATCAGGTCATAAAGTAAGCAGGAATCGGTGCTAGACAATAAAAGACCGTTCCGGCCGAGAATGATAAGTGGCTTTCCCTTCTCCCACAGAACATACTGACGATTGAACTGAAATTCACCACGGTGGGGTGCAGCCCCATTATCAGCCGTCCCCTCTATCAGCATCAGGTCATAAAGTACGCAGGAATCGGTTCTAGACAATAAAAGACCATCGAAGAGGCAAGAGAACGACTCTGTGGTGACTTTAAACTGTTGTTAGAATGACCACATACCAGGCACTAGGGGAGGGGAAGCAATCTATGAGCATTTCGGCCGGGCGTCTGGACTTCTCAATGTTCAGCCGGTTCCGGCCTTCAGAGGGTTAATGGACTCGTAAGAACTTGCGTATAAAGTTAGGCGTTTGGATATGTCTTTATTAATAATAACATAATTAAAGGTAAGAATTTACGTACTGGTGATAAATGCAGGAGACTTAGGCATCTACAAATATTCAAGTTGTTGTTGTTGCTGCTGCTAAACCTCCTGGACTAGGAAATGCTAGACCAGGTCCATGAGGTTCCATCGTGTGAGCAAAAGGGAGACAGCAGTTTCATAACCTTCTGCGAGCATGCTGGCGGGGATACCTAAACAGTACACAATGTGGAAAGGATTCGCAGTAGCAGCAGAACAGGAAAAAGGAAGAGAGACCTTTGTAATGTTCAAGAAGTTTACACTTTAACCGAATTCAGGTAGATATTGACAAAGAAAGAGATCAAAGCATCATTTCAGAAGCTTACATCAGATGATGATGAAAGCAATGAATGTGATAAAGATTTAATAGTAAGTAATAAATAACCTGAGGGCAATGGCCACTATGCAAGAGCACAATTTATGTAACAATATCCTGAGATAATTTTATGTCTATAGCATAAGTAGATCTACGCTAATGTAGAAATTATAGTTAATTTAATTTGATGGTATTGAACTCGTGAGAAATGTAAAACAATGAGAAAAAGGCATTACAGTACATTTATATTATGTTATGTATGAGATGCATGAGCAACATTTAAATAACATTAAAAGTTTCCAGAAAATGCTGTTATGTACTGTATAGTATAATACTGTTCCGTGTAATTATACGCCTTTATAAATTTAGCATGCCTATTTCCTTGAAGAGATATCCCTAAAAAACGGTCAGGGGATATTGTGCGTCTGAATTTATATTATATCTGAATTCAAGCATTAAAGATATGTATCTGAATTTAAGTATATGTATATATTTATATATTTAAAATATAATTTTTCAGAAAAACCGTGCCCTCAAATACGTTGTGCAGCTGACTGCTGGTTAGATGAAAATAATAAGCCCTGTCCAAAATGCGTTTGTGAGAAGAAACCAGAAGGTAAGTGATGAAATAAATCAGCTTAACGCTATGCTCTATATGTTATAATATTCCTTTATAAAAACGATTGACTAGTTCTTAACTATATCAAATCATTAAAATTGGTGAGGTTTAGATCTCTTTCTCGAGAATGCATTCATGATATATATATATACAGTAACCACCGCTTATAGTGATCAGTGGTTATAAGAATCAACCGTTTATAAGAATAAATATCTCAAAAACAAAAACAAACGTATTATTTCCATGTTAAAATTTTCGCTTTAAGGAATCAATCCACCGGTTTTAAGAATCAGTTTACACTCTTCGCTTTCCTTTCATTTTTCCAAAAAAGCCACTTAAACCCTCAAAAGGCACGAAGTTCTTTCTTTAATTTTTTTTTAAGAAAGAGTAATAAGATGGGATGGAATACAGTCGTAAAATGTATCCCTTTTCTTTGTTAGACATAACATCATAGTTTCCCCTTAAACTCTTTAGCTAAACACTGTCTTGTTAGCTTGACCCAGGGGTATCCTACCCGTCCGGATCCGATTTCATTTTTCTCCACTGGCAAACAAAGACAGGGACTCTTTTTCCCACCTCCCACATCCTGGTTGCAGCTTCCTGGATCCTGGAACACATAAATCTTCGCCGAAGTGTCCACTATCACTTACGCAAACGGGACATTATTAGATTCAGCACGTTATCAAACAGTGAAACGTAATCTAGAAGGTGAATCTTCGTCTGAGACTATTGGCATTGAAAGAGGTATAAACAGCCTCCTGAAAACTTCATTACGTCAAACTACCATAGAAAACTTTTTCTTGCACCCTTCTTGTAGTTGAAATGTTAAACTGTTAAGGAGGTATGTTGTAAGAAATATTTGATTTTTTTCTTATCTTACTATAATCATGTGTATGTACTTATAGGTCCAGAAATTTAGTTGTATTTTTAAAATTATAAAAAATAATTTTAATAAAAGATAATTGATGTAAATTAAAGAGTATTTTATGGTAAATTATCTAATATATCTATATGTAGGTGTGTGCCTGTCCAAAAACCTAAATTTCGGCTATAAGAATCAACCGCTTATAAGAATCAAAAACAGTAATAACAAACGTGATTCTTATAAGCGGAAATCACTCTCTCTCTCTCTCTATATATATATATAACATTCAAAACAAAAAAACTTTTTCATTTCCAAATTCTTTTAATTTTCCTTTATACTTACTTGGGCGTAAGCAAACTAATTTCGCTTTCGTTTTAAGAACAAAGGATTTGAGCGTAACCTAAAAGCAATAGCAGGTAATCAATATATCATTCTTTTAAACCCCTGTCTCGTGGGCGCCAAATCTTCTGTAACAGGCCACGGGACTCAACCCAGAGAGCTGTTCTGGGGACCTCTGTCCAATCAATGCAAAGTGCAAGGGTCATGTGATGACGACCTCATGAAGTTTTTAAAAGGCCCACCAAAGTTTTGGCTGGGGCTTTTTTTCTCTCTGCTTCGTTACTTCTCTGAGTGTCTCTCGCGTCCCTCTGTCCCTTGTCCGAGGACTGCTTCCGACAACTCTACAATGTAAACGCTGTATTTTTAAGCCCCGGCGGAAGATCCCGGTGGCTGGCTTATTTAAGTCTATATCGTCAG